>JAQFYU010000937.1:0-17588 GCA_034694905.1 Ceratophysella granulata | reverse complement strand
GGATTGACAGTTTTATGTTGTCTTTCGGATCGGATCGGATCGGATGAGAAATTTAAGCCTTTCGGATCGGATCGGATTGGCAGTAATTGTCCATCCGAATTTTCGGATCGGATCGGATGGTTCAAGCAACTCATCCGAAGTATTTCGGATCGGATCGGATCGGATCGGATTTGAAAAATATCCGATCCGAAGCCAGCCTTATTTACACAAAAATATATTCACAGTTTGTTTGCAGTTTGTATTGCGATGCGATTTGCGATTTGCGATGCAAGTGCTTGATGCAAGATGCAATGCAATCTGCAATTTGATATGCTGTGCACTGTGCACGTGCACTGCAAACTGCCAACAACTGCAATATATTTTCTGCTAAAGTCTGCCATCTGTCATCGAAAATCTGCACTTCAGCCAGTGACAGAGTTGAAAAGAATCTTCATTGAGATTTTGAAGGCTGCAAACTCACGTCATGTGTCATGTCGAGCAATGCTCCCTTTTCATGTTTGCAATTCTACATCTATGTTGACGTCTTTGCAAATTTATCCTACTGATTTAATATTGACGACTGTTCGTGGGACAGACTAGATACTTTTCGGCAAATATCCATCCGAAGTCATTGTTTCAATATAATTTCTAGTTTTACGATTCCATATGACACTACAATTAATAACTTTTTGACTGCTTGTAAGCACCAAAACGCACAAAGTGACAAAGTTAGTACATCCGAGACTCTTGGCTTGAGTAATTCTATTGAAATGTCATCTTATCATAACACGAGTGGGAGGTTCAATAAAATACATACATAGTATATTACGAAGAAAATTCATCAATAATTATTAAGGGAAACCTTAGAAGCGGGTTCAAGCTCCAGCCAGATTTAGAATTAATAAATATACCAAATTTCACCCAAAAAAATGATCTCAAATCCCAATGACAGTGCATTTTTTTCAACTCTATTTCTCGGATTTTGAAAAATTATAGAAAGCATCAAAGAGAAATATTTTCCCTGACCAACGAATCAATTATACTTATCAGTATTGCCAAGTTCCATGCAGGGAGCAGGGAGGGAGGTAATTGAATGTGCCAGCATGCATTTATATAATCCATTGTTTCCCATTTCGCACCACGATTTATGGGTTTGCAATTTGCAACTATTATGCGTTTTATAGATGTACATGTGATGTGACATGATTTTGCGATGGATTGTAAAAAAAACATAAGAGTAAACACTGTTAATGAAAATAATATATAAATTCATATAAAAAAATATAAAATGGACGTCAGCGTCAACATAATGTCGATGAATGAATGGCAGCAGAAAAAGCCGGCTCTCTCCTTCCTTCTTGCTCGCGTCTCCTCCTGCTGCACATTCCATAAAAGACATGCAGCTGATTCAAGGAAGTGCCTACACCGTATTTTCAACCCAGGTTTCTCTACCTCCTCATAATATAAAATATGGCATGTTGGATTCTGAATCAATTGCATATCTTTCTGCAATGCCCTTCATGCAAAACGCTATTTGCATCAGAAATATGAAGATTAAATTGAATTATAATTCACTTTTATGCATTTAATTTCATGTATATATAGATGTTACATAAGAAACAATGCTCAAATCTATGATTAAATGTATTTTAATTAAGTTAATCGACCAAGAAAGCTGTTCGTAATGGTAAAAGGCTTCCCTATTTCTCGGCTTCATCTTCACTTTGGACCTGTATATGAATTGAGGAGCAGCAGGTACACAGTATAGAGAAGAGGTGAAGCCCATTATGCTATGCACTGCAAGATTATTGACGACACTTGGTTCGAGCCAGTCACACGCCGCACACGGAATCATCAGCTTTCTCCAGCCGAGTTCCAAGAAAAATCACTCTGCGAGTCTTGTGGACGACGAAGAACCGTCAATCCAAACACGCACTAACTCAAGGCAAACTTGGTACTTTCCAAGTGAAAGGTCACAGGCACTTCAGAAAAACTTCAATTGGACGTGGAGAGGAACAGGGAGGACAGAGACAGAGGTCGGCAGCGGAGCTCACATTCACATTATGGCTACTGCAGCCTTGCCCAGCATGGCGGTCAGTCACCCATTCAATTTTGACATTTTACACTATTTTATTAAATTTGACTTTACGGCCGCGTCCTTGAACCCGTTCACACTAACCCTACATGCGTGCATATGTCACGTGTGCTTCTGCTACCACCATATATGACATATTATGACATATGTAGTGTAGATATGATACATATCGCAATACTCTACAAACAACGCTATCGTGTAAAATACTGTGCGCGTGAGCGACCTAGACCTCCAAATGCGAACCCCGTACACCAAATGCAAAATGCGAGTCCGGTCAAGCAGTAAAGAAACCAAGCTGAGACGATTTGACCATAGTCGGAATTATAAATATCGAATTTCGAGACGGTCTTATGTTGCATGTCTTATATATTATGTATTAGGATGTAGATTTTGTGTTACTTAATAGTAACTTAAGTAAGCAAATGCACAGGTGGTACGAATCAATACATTTACGAAGTTAATGGCTGAATTTGTAAGAGTACCAACTACCGATTATTATTTTGTATTTATTGCCAGTATCATACTATGTACTATGTATTTGGCCCAAGACGCAAGGGATTGGAACTGGAAGATGTAAAATGGAAAAGGAAAATGATGGATTGAGGTTAAGAGGCGAGAGAGAATCAAGAAGGATAGGTATAGGACATTAGGCAATTGGAATTTTTGAACGTAAAACGAACAGATACATAACATCGTGCAGTGCGGATGATTTTAATGTAATAACGTATTAACGTGGATTCGAATTTAAGTTCATTGACCGTTGCTATAAAAATGAATTTACGGCGACGACGGGTTGGGGGGGAATACTGGAAAACGTAGATTTATTGTAAACGGAGATAGGCTAACATAAGTTCTACTTTTACTTACAATTGGAAATCGGAGGTGACTTGTGACAGGAAAAAGAAAGTTGAAAAAGGAACTCGGTAAGCAATTAATATAAAAAGACAATGTAACAAAAGGAGTTTGTTTAGTCAGGAATCCTAATGCGTCACGAGTTCAGTGCATGAATTTACTCCGTGTCGTAAGCTTGTCCCTTGACTCGTGATTCGATTTGATAAATAAATTAACTTGTTCCTACGTACAATAGGCATGTCAAGCGATACGTGATCTGTGACGAGACAAGAATTCATAGGTTATATAAAAGATATGTGCGATGAACTCTGCAATGGTTTGCTAGTGTTTTGTATTCTCTTATATGTAAGTACATATATAGTGTTTGGGCTGCTGATTTGATGTCCTAAGTTCCGGTGTGTTTATAAGAGAGTAGAGCACTAAAACCTAAAGGTTACCCTCTTGTAACCTCTCGAAGCTTGACTCGATTGAAAAAGTGTCATTAATAGATAGCGATTGATTGTTTAATCTCTGCGTGAACTCTCTTCCTCGCTTCGTCCGTCGTGCACGATTCAGAATCAAAACTTCGATTCCCAATCCATGTTGACGATATGACATGACATTTATGACAATATTCTGAGTCAATTCTTGTGCTAAAAGTGTGTTAAAATTATTTTTTCTCACAGAGCGAGAAGAAAGTATTGGAAGAAACTGAGCAGAAAGAGGAGACCGCAGCTGCTGATGGAGCCCCAGAAGTTGTACCAGAAATTGAGCTCAAGCACAACTTACAGAATACTTGGAAAATCTGGTATTTTGAGAATATGAAGGATAAACAGTGGGAGGATTGCTTGCGGGTCGTGAGCCCGTTTCATACGGTCGAAGACTTTTGGTCAGTTTACAATCACATCAAGAGTGCATCTGACATTCGTACTGGAGGGTCTTACTACGTGTTCAAGGACGGGATCAAGCCCATGTGGGAAGATGAAGGGAACCGAAAGGGTGGACGTTGGCTCGTCAGCTTCAACAAAGGAAACAGACAAAACCTCGATGGACTTTGGCTCGAAGTGGTGCGTCCAACCTTGAACCCAAAATATAATTATGATACGATATATGATGCGCGTCATCAGGACTTGTTTTCGCTGTAGATAGTGCTAATATAATTCAGTTCTAGGTGTCTGGATTGATTGTCCAATGGTTGGATTGAATACCTTGTGAAGCTTTACGCCTTAGAAATGTTGAAAAATGAAACCTCGATTTGCAAACTCTTGCAAGAATCTTGTAAATCTAAATTGCAAAACATCATAATTGCCCATGCATTTATTCTATAGCTTAAATCTTAAAATAAATCTATTCTACTTTTCTAACTTGTGTCACAACTTCTGATTTTTAAACGAAATCTACGAGATTTTGTAAAGATGTTTAGTCTATTAATGGGACATGTTGGATGATTTTTATCTTTTTTTGTGGGTGATGTCTTAGCGACTTCTGTCGCGTAGTTTTGCCACAATCACTACCTCAGCATACCGTACTAAGTTAATATTTTGTTTTCTGCAGCTCTTGTGTCTTATTGGAGAAGCATTTGACGATGACGGAGATGATGTCTGTGGTGCTGTTGTGGATATTCGTGGAAAACAAGACCGTATTTCTATTTGGACTGCCGACTTCAAGAATCGGGACCGGATTATGAATATTGGGTAAGACCAATCGAAAATCCTGGTATCGAAAGTTCGATTCGATGCATTAAACAAATTGAGCGGAGATCCAGCATTGTCTCTCTTTGTTTTGTTTTGCCAGTTAAAATTAAAAAGTTTTGTATTTTTTTTTCAGACGAAAGATCAAAGAACGACTTTCACTTGGGACCGGTCTCATGTCCTACGAGAGTCACGAGTCGACTGCAGTCAAGACTGGATCCTCTGTGAAGTCCCTCTTCTCAATGTAACCTCGTTCGTGCGCTAACTCAAAATGAATTCAGCAAAACTCCTTCGCCAAAAAACCCTAATTCTACTTTTTCTCAACACTATTACTTATACTAAGAAAGAATTTACTACTACCAATATCTTTGGTATCTTGGTTAGGATTTGTACTACAAGCCCAATTATTCATTCAGCCCAAATTCATGGTAACTCCTCCCGCACTATATTCTAAGACCATAATTACTACAATACTTATAATTCCCTACTTGTACCGAGTAGAGTGCTAGTGAGATTTGTATGACCCACTTCATACATACACTATTGTACATGAGTACATTATCTACATAATTACATTACTCTGTTGTCCCGTCCTGGGTCCTTCCAGCTTCTCCACTCTTGTCTGTTGTCCGTAAGAATGTGGAAGGTCAGGATTGGGACTACGGAGTACTAGTGTAAGTAAGTTAGTCCTGAGAACTTTAGCCCAGTAAAAGTAAACCTAAGTAGACAAAATAATGTATTGTATAATGTGTGTACGTGTTCATGTGCTCGTGTGTGGAAGTGGAACGAAATTGAAATGAATTTAATAAAGTTTACTCATGTTGCAGATTGTTGACCTTTGACCTTTATAATTTATGCTTATTTGGCACCATATCCACTGTCTATTACAATACAAAATTCCGTTACAAGCTTGAATAGAAATATTTCTGTAATAACGATTTACCTAGTAGCAGTTTGTTGCGGTAAGAAAAGCGAGGAAAGTGGGGGAAAATGTAGAATTAGTAGAAGAAAAAGAAGATCCAAGGAGTGGAAAAGGGAGGAAAAGGCAGAAGGAAAGATAAAAGGGGAAAGGAAAAGGAGAGCAGCTAATGTTGGTTAGGCGAGAAGCCTCCATTTAGATCTCATGGTCCGAACTGTGATGTGAAGCGCTGACAACTCCATAGCACGTGACCTGACCTTGGCCTAGCCGTTAGAGTTGTAGGCCAGAAAGTCGCCATATTGTTTTACAAGTTTGATTATAAAAACTACTCTAGGATTTGGATAGTGAAGGTTATTTTGCGGTAATCAAGGTAGAAACATGTTCGAAATTAGAAGGTCAACATAATTCTTAATTAATTGACCTTTGACATAGTTTGTTATGCTGGACTGAGCGACATCTACAGACAAATTTATGCTGAAATGAAACCGGCACTTTCGAAGGGTGAAATGAAAGCCAATAGCATGCATGTGGCATTTCTTGGAAATTCAAACAAAACATTCACATTTCAATTTCACATCCACATCCATGCTCCTCGCTTTGCCATTCACTCACTCCACGTCGTACATCTAACATCATTTTGTAATTTGACATTTAATTTCATAGTGTCACTGTCAACGGTTAGCGCTGGCACACGTTACTTGACAACTGACACCTAACAGTTTACATTTCATTTCGGTGTTCGGGCTTTTCAACTGACTTGACGCCTTACAAAACGGACGGGACCGACCACTGCTGCACCGGCTCCCATAAACCAACTACTAAATTCATTATAATTCAGCGGTGCAGCTAATTATAAAATTCGTTACACGGCAAACAGGTGACAGGACTTTAAACGATAAAGGATTGGACAGACGAGAGACAACGGCAAGAGTTCGAAATCAATGAAAAATTAGTATTTCATTCTCATTGAGATTACACCTGACATCTGACACCTATAACCTGAGGCATCTTCAACATCGACATTTTAATGAACTCCACTAAGCACAACCGACACCACAGGGTAAATAGTTAATGAAAATTCTAATTTGAATGTATACATTATTAAACATTATACCAGCTTCAACTTTTATTTAATACTAGATACAAATATTCGTAAAGGTCACAGGTTAAATAACACTGTGACACTCGCTTGCTCGACCGTTTTGGCTTTGACATTTTACATGTCAACTTTAACTTATGACTGAGAACTGACCTATGTCATTGTCATGCGTTGAATTTTAATTTGTGATTTTATAGAAACGACTCGGAGGAAGGAAGATGGTACAAGGCGAGGCGGAAGACGTTGATGCCATGCCATTTCCAGTTGACCTGACGGCACTTTTCGAAAAGAAACAAGACCTTAGTTTGGCCTCTGATGCATTTGAGATTCCGCCGGTGGCTGGAATTTTTGAGCAGCCGAAATGGACTGTAAGAACTTTGTATATTTATATATATTTAATAATACAAAATTTGGATACTATACTAATTGTTGGACTTAGCTGCAGAATTTTATTTTAATGCATTCATAAGTCATAATTTCATTTGACTTCATTTGATTTCTTTAGATTGATGAGATGATGACCATCAAAAGAGAGTTGAATGCAACGAAGAGTTTATTGGATCACCTGGAGCTTCAAAGCTGGCATAGGCATACTAACGAAATGAATCCGGCTGGCATGATATCCTCAAACGTAAAACATAAATACAATCCGGAATACTGTTCTCAGGTTTGTACATACTTAGTATACCTATACTCTTGATTAAAATTTTATTGTGCCATAATATTCTTATTTCTGGAATTTAATTTTAACTATGGTGTTTGTCTGTGTCCATAGGCTTGGTGTAAACTTACCGAATGCCTTTTCACGTATGACGTCCTTCCGGCCGTTATGAAAGATGCCCAAAATGAAGGTCAGCTGTCGTTCGTAGATTCACTTCATCTCTGTGAAGCTCCAGGTGCCTTTGTGTCAGCGACAAATCATTATTTGCGTACCAAATTCCCGAATGTGGAAGTAAGTCACGTTATTACTATGCATTTGTATTCGCAGTATCTAAGCTTTCCCAAATATTGGTCTTCTAAATCTCTGTATATTTTACTTCAGTGGCGGTGGCTCGGAGTGACACTCAATCCACATCACGAGGGTAATAGTGTGTCCCAAATGATCAACGAGGACAAGCTCATTCTCCATAGTTTGAAAAATTGGGACTTCTTCAAGGACAACACCGGGAATTTAATTTCTCAGTCAAATATATCAGATTTCTTGACACGTCATCAAAAGACGAACTATGTCTTTCATGTCGTAACTGCTGATGGGAGTATTGACTGTCAAAATAATCCAGGCGAACAGGAAGCCGCTGTCACGAAGTTACAGTTTGCAGAAATTGTGACTGCTCTGCTCAATCTCATCAAAGGTTGGCAAAAATAACTTAATGTGACTTTCCAGTAATGTTATAATGTTACTTCATCCAGAAAAGCTCACTTTATCCTTATTTTCTTTCTAGGAGGTACATTGGTCATCAAAATATTTACTTTCCTCGAGTGCCGGACCATATGTCATCTCTATCTACTCGCTTGTGCCTTCAAAACGGTACGTTCGAGGTTCGAGTTTATTTCTGAGCCGTTTAGTGTTCAGGGAATCCGCACTGTTGTTTCTCAAAAGACAGTCTTAATATTTTTATCTGCTTTTCATTAGGTTCATCTCTTCAAGCCAGCAACTAGCAAGGAAGGCAACTCCGAGGTTTATGTCGTGTGTACCGGTTTCGGTGGCCTAGCGCCTATTGAAACACATCTCCTATGCCTCTTGAATTTTGTTGGTATGTCTGAATAGCAAGAAGCAAGCCGTCTGTCGCTTTTTTCTCGACAATTTAAGGGATAATTCATTTTGCTTGGTTATATAATTTAGGGGTTGACAAAGATGATAAAGCACTATTCCCTCTGGAACATATTGATCCATTATTCCTCAGCAGAATTAAACACGCTGCAAAGTTCTTCACTGGGCTTCAGGTACGATGATTAGCTCAAATCGCTGCTTACGCTAAATGAATGCCCGCTATACATATCATGTGTTTGGTCATAATTAGATGGACGTCATAAAGAAGAACCTTCGGACTTTTCCTGCCTTTCCAGGACTCTATCCCGCAATTCGTAACTTTAAGCGGGATGTGGTGGTTGAGTTTGAGGACCGATATCCTATTGAACGTCTCCCACTACCCGCTTCACTATTCAGTGTTTCCGGTCGATCTCGCTCACTTACTGTAAGTAGTTCAATCGAAGGAATATCCCAGTCGTATATGGATTTTGGCTATATTTAATTTTCATCTGTTTCCTGGCAGGCGTCAATTCACACAGACCCGATTTATGAAGAGGGAAGTTTCCATGATAAGTGCAACAGAGCTGTTCTGAGTTTTGATCAACTCCTGAACTACATGGAAGCACAGGCATTTCACTTTATGACTCAGTACGTCAATTCGAATAGGCTCTGCGTCTCTGTCACTGTAAGATGATCAAGATTTACTTTAACCTTAAGAGTGTTATATTCTATAAAAGGTTTACTAAACCAAAATTTGGTTCTAATCACAGGGAAGTTTTCCTATTGAAAATCAAATCTCGGGCTCACCTTACGACAACGTTCTGAACTCACGATTCTGCTACGGGAGACTCCTGACCCTACGCCAAGAACTTCGGAAAGCGTTGATCAATCACTACGCTAGATATCCGATACCTCTGTACGAGGCTCATTACTGCATGGGTGTACGTCTGCTGGGAACTCTTCTATCCGTAACTACTGGGGTTACCTTCGGCTTCGGCCGTGGTGTAAGTATTCTCCAAACTTTAGCAAACTCATGTTGCAAATATCTAATGATGTTCACATTTACCTTTAGCGTCGTCCTGCGCTAACCGTAGTTTGCTTCCGGGAGATCACGTCCATTTTTGTCAAGAGGAATGACATTGAGGTGACTAGGAAAAGACTTCGTCAGTTCATTGAGCAGCTCCTGACTCTAAAACCAGGTCATAGTATGTTCCTCTGTGAGTACCCGCTGCTCACCCGGCTTCATGTTGGGTTGATCCATTTCATCAAACATCGTTTCCAACGTGTAAGTTTCCAAGAACATTCAAGCATTGTGCCAACATTTGTAATGTATTTTGAATTTGGATATTTATGTGTCTAATGAGAATGACCATTCATACATAGGTTGACATCACGTACTTATTTGACCGGAGTATGTTGGGTGTACTACTTCATGGGTTCAAAGGTTTGGGTAAACACAATGACCTTCTTCAAACTCAGCTCCTCAACCTGAAGAACAGTTTGGAAGCCAATGATCCGGACAACATGATTCTAGAGCTCTTTCCAATGAAGCCCTTGTATACTCATCCAATGGCAAAAAGTTTCATCACGTACAATATTCTTAATGTATCTCAAATAATGAGTCAGTATGTGACTGATGCGAAGAAGTCGCTTAACTTTAAGTCTGGCTAAAGTCCACACATCCCTCAAAAGGATTCAAAATTCAAATGCCAAGGCCTTTTGTGCCACCCACCTGAGACCATTGTGATCTCAACTTCATTCTGATCTCTCCAGAGATGTAGACCTATTTTTCGCCCTTATTATGGTGATAATTACCGGCCATTAGGCCAATCAACAAACTTCAACTTTGTGCTCACTCTCTAATGCTAATCAAATTAAACATGATTAACGAGATTCGAAATCTATTGCGGAAATATTTCGAGATGGTGTTCAATTTTTTATATTTGTATTTGGCACTCAGCCACTGATGTAGCTAAAACACTAAATGACATGTTCCTCCGATTCACATAGTACAACCTAAAATTCGTAGCTTCTAGTTGTCGAATTGAATATTAGATTATAGAATTTGTTGATCTATTGAGAACTGGACTTCAATAAAGTGTGACCTGTACTTTCAGACTTTATACATAGTACATTTATTTTCTACTTCACATAAATTCATTTGTTATTCGTATATTGTTAGCTATTACATAGTTTAAATGACTATACAAATGTACATGGATTTTGATAGCAGAAGACTGGCTAAAAGCAAGGGCATTTGGAGGACCCTGATTGATAACCTAAACTAGCACTGAAGTGAAATGTACTATGCCTGACCAGCTGGAGACAGTGTGGAAGTTCGTTCGTGTGACGGTCACGCGTCACGACTGGAAGAATTTTAAAATAAAATGAACCAATCATAAAGATAATAAATATTACAAATTGTATTTAAATTCGTTAACTACTGCTAAACTCGTGTGATAGAAATACACCTAGAAATCTAGAAAGTGACGAGGAGTTGGATCCATGACTTCCTCATCCGTGAGAACCCGCACAAATGTTTCGTCTGGATGTCGTCGTCGCAAGTGTTCCAAGTAGTGCTTGAACTTGGTTGTGGGCTTATTACAGAATTTACAAGGAAGTGGCTCATTCGGATCTCGAGTTCCATGATCATCGTTCTCATGGCTCAGTCGTTCCTTGATGGTTGGGAAAATAGCGTCACAGAGTCGACAGATGTACATTTCTGTCATGCCCAGTCCTGCACCAGGTTCTTCAAGTGAATCTTCCTCCTGATCGAATAATTCCCGGACGAGCTGAGCGTTGATGCTCGTGTTGACGGGTTGAGGAATGGGTTTCTGTGGAATCAGTAGAACGAGGGTTGAATCCGTAATTCTTATAACAATTCGTGATACCTAGTTTTCTAAACTGACCTTTTTGGTGGTCGGAAGCCTGGGACGCTGATCTTCTGGAATGGTTCGTTCTCCATGAATATTTCGCAAGTGTTTAGTGAGTCCACGAAACGTAGCAATCTCTTTGGAACAGTGTTTACAGACATGGATCTGTGTCGAGTCCTTTGTGTTATGAACCGTGTTCTCATGAACCAATCGTTCCAGCTGCTCCAGGAATATTTGAGGACAAAGTCGACATGTCCAGAGTGTCACGTCAGAAGCTGCTATCATTTCTTCAGATCCTCCAGCTACAAGTGAATCAAATTATTTAATGAGATACAGTTTACAATTTACAAAGCTTAATTTCCAAATATTCGAATTCATTTCATACCATTCGTATCCGAGTCTCCTTGATCCTCAACTTCTTCTTGTGGTTCTTGCTGTGGCTGTCGTTTGTCCGATTGTTCCTCAGTGTCCATCCCAGCCTCATGCCGACGAATGTGTTTCGCAAGTCCATTGAAAGTTTGGATAACTTTCTGACAATACTTGCACTCGAGTCGTGCATTAGCATTCTTGATTTTGTGAATGAGAATTTCGTGACTGAATCTTTCTTCACGAGTAACAAAAGCCTCAGAGCAGAGTCGACAGACGAATGTGGCTTCAGCCACTTCCTTCTCTTCCTCCTCTCCGTCCACCACCTAGGAAATTCAAAATTATGTCACCTGTCAGCTTTAATTGTTGAAAATATTAAAGTATATACATTGAGTTCATTTATCCTTACCAGCAACTCCTGGACACTTTTCTGATAGTGCTTCTTTTGATAGTGTGTCAGAAGAGCTCGAAGACCGAGCACAATTTCTCCGCAGAATTTGCATTGTTGCTCCATGTCCGACTCGTTTGTGCCGTGTTCAGCTTGTTCTGAAATAAGTATAAAATATTGAATATTGAATTTCAAATATCCTGCTTGTGATTGATTGGTAGATATAAAATTACAGCACAATTTGCTCACCATGAGATAGACGTTCTTCGTTGGTTTCAAATTCAACCGAACAAAGTCGACAAATCAGATTTGTAGACACTTTATGTTGAGCGCTTCCTGGACCATGCGTGAAAGGACTTTCCATGTGTCGCTTCAAATGTCCAATCTGACTGAATCTTCGAGGGCAGAGTTTGCAGGCAAAGTCCTTCACACCAGCGTGAGTCTTCAAGTGTCTCTTGAGAGTAACAACAATTGGGAAGGACTTGGGACACATGTGACATTTGTACTAGACAAAGATCAGGTATTAATTAATATTATAAATTGACTCAAGTTACAAATGTGTGAGTGAGTGCTTACAGGTCGAGAACCAGTGTGAGTAGTAAGATGTTGTGTCAAATGATCAGTTCTTGAAAACGCCTTGACACAAAACCGGCATTTGTACTTCCTTTGGGCATCTTCCTTGTCTTCCTGTACTGTCACCACTTGTTGCACCATCTGAACCTTCGGTTTCGGTTCATTCCAAAACCCGGGAACGGAACTAATGGGAATAAGCGGTGGAGGCTTCTTTGGCGCTGATGTTGAAGAGGGTGGCAAATTCAAGAAACGTTTTGGCCACTCCCGAGGTTTCGTAGGCTTCTGTCCATTCAGTTCCACTGACTTCGCAACACCTGAAGAGGAAGGTGTTGGAGTTTCTGGAGTTTCCAGTTTGGGTTTCTTTGAACCATCTGGTGACCATCAAAATTCAAATAAATACATAGTCCAATTTTGTGTTTGTGCACAGTTGTGTAGCGGGCAGGCTTCAATTACTTACCGCTAGCACTTCTATCCTTGTCAGCCGAATGAATGATTTGATGAAGCTCCAAGTGATCCCGACGGTGGAATGACTTTGCACAGAATGTACAGGGAAATCGAGGTTTGAGTGGCCGTACCGGACTCGGAGCTCGAGCCTCGGCCTCCTCTTTCATTTCAACTTCAAGGAGAGATGGTGATTCCATCGTCCGTTTCAACGCTTCATCCAAAAATGACTCATCTTCCTCCATGCTCTCTCCTTCAAATTCGTCCTCACTTTCACCTTCTCCTATTTCGTCAAGTCCCGCAAGCTCAGGGTCAAGGTCAAGATCAAGATCAGCGTCAAGGTCCAAGAAGCTGCCACTGGAATCTCCGAAACTACAAATAGTAGAACAAAAATTAGTAAAAATTCGTAGTTAAATATAGTCGAGAAAATACTACTCACAAATTCATGATCTCAGAATAGTTGGGATCAACAATATGAGGTGGCTCTTCGTCGTCTTTCCTCGCAATTACTTGGTTTAGTTGACGTTGAAGTTTCAACAGATTTTTCTGAATTTCGTCTGAGCTCGCGGCTCCACCACTTTTCACAGGACCTAAATATCGAAATAGAAACTTGCGTTCAACAGTTACAGTTTATTGTGTCTCTCCACTTTAGAACAGCTTTATTTTTTGTGTTTGAAGATTATGACACAAATCATTCACAAAGAATGGTTCGCTTGCGGGCTTCATTTGAATTTTTCTTTTGGCTTTTAGATCTGATACCAGAGTATGAAATACAATGACTAGTGGATCACCAGCCTTCACAAATTATCCAAAACTCACGTTTGTTCATCTGGCGAGGCGCTGAGCTGGAAGATTCAGGTTCGGGTTCAGGCGGAGGAGATGTTGGAGGTGTTATCAATGGACCCAATTTCCTCGACGGCACAGCCTCTTTTCGAAGAGACGTCTTGACAAAGCCCTGATCCCGCTTGCCATGAAAATCTCTCCATGTAAAGTGATGTCCACAGACAACTGAATTTTTGAGTGGTACCCAGTTCGGTTTACCTTTACTCTTTCGGATTATACTGCACCACTTCTCCTTGATTCCTGGCGAGCGAGTGTCTTCCGGCACCCTGAAATATATGAACACAATCAATTTGAAAACAAGAAGAAAAACTGATTCTTGAAGCAAGAGCATGATGTAAGTTAAAGTTATGCAATGTGTTCAAATTGCGCAATCATGAATGAGCTTTCACAGAAATCTGATATAAGTAATTTTAAATCAATTATTACGAATACGAAAGACATGTTATTTGTTGTTTGTGTGGGGGAACGGAGAACATTTGTGATTAGCGCCATAATACATTACTGTCAACTTCAAACGTACAGTTAATATCGAACCGAAGCCCATATTGTGACGTACTATCAACTTTAGACTTTAAATATAGAACATCGTCAATACTTCCGAAGTATGACAAATAATTAATTTGAAAATTCATAACTTTCACAAACTAGTTGCAAGACACTCATTGAAGTGACACACCTTTGGTAACTTATAACTATGACACCTAACTTCTGTTCTAAGCAGGATTGGAAAGTTTTCCCCACTGGACTGGAGTTTTCCATGGAAAAAACGGCAGTTGTGGGAATTGAACCACCGCCGAGTCTGACGGTTAACAGCCAACAGTGCGTCATCATGAGTAAATATCGCAGCAGCAAGTACAACATGACATGACATTAATTTTGACATCACGCATAACGCATAATGGCATATGACAATGCTTTCACTGACCGCTGCGCGCAAATAATGATTGAATTTCAGAGATATTTTACGCTCTACCATCTACTGTCAACGCAATAACATGACATGCGACATGCGAAGCAAAATATTCCGATTACAATCTTTAAACAAATATTCCATACCGATGAAGAGAGACAGTGTTGATGTCCGTATTGAGGCACCCTCCAATGCAGCACCTTTTCCGTATCCGTTTCGTAGACATACTTTAGCTGTTAGCTGTCGAAGTCCAAGGTCCAAATTGATTTCAGGTCGTAGGTCAGCGAGATTTATGAAAAATGTTGTCCGCCCGTTGTTTGGTGTTTGATGACTTGGCTGTTTTTGTCCGTAGTCCACACAACGTCGTCGTGCACTCACTCTCTCCAGTAGTAGTCCAGCCCCGACTACAAACCATGTCGGACTCGCCCTCGTCGTCGCCTTCTCCACACAAGGCACAGCAGCATAGCAGCGTCGTCCTCTTTTTTCTGCATGGACCCACAGCACACAGAGGAACGAGAGTTGGAGACCACAAGGCAAGAGCACCAGACCAACCCATGCACCCAACACCCAACCGACCGAACCAACTCCGACGTCCGACTCCGTGTCCTCTACGGCCTCTCACCGCACAACCCATCTCTTGTATCCTCAGCGTATGACGTATTAAATCGCATTAGCTTATGGAAGACCATTTAGCAACTTCTCGTATTTCGTAACAAATAACTCTGACGCTGTATTCAGTTTAATAATGCGGTATGTTATGATCTACTTCCAGCAAGACGTCACTTCAAGTAAACCTTATGGCACGAAATAAGCTGTGCTCGGATCTTGTCGTATATTTTGTGTGTAGTACACATGGTCACACATGTGATTCCATGCGTCATGTTTTCTATTAAATTGAAGCGGGTAAAGGTAACCAGCATGAATAGATGATTTCCAATTTCCAGCGATTTCTGAAATCCAAGGAATTGATGACATTGAACATTTTGTAGTTTGTTTGTCAATATTCAGGGGACAAAGGTCAAAGGTACAACTGTTGGACTAGAGAGCGGATTGCTGAAGGATTGTAGAGTGTATGACTACGAAGTTGAAAAATGCCTGGAGCGGATGACATCAAGACTCACCTCAAGGAGGCCAAGGCAGCGCTAAAAAACCAGGATTTCAATGCTGCAGTTCGGGAAGCGCGAGTAAGTCAATTGTCAATTGTCAGTTTCAAAATTTTGTTACTCACTGTCACTGCCCGTTTGTCAGTCATGTGTCATGTGGAGTTGACAGTGTTGGACATTATGTGTTGGACAGTGATTATAAATTGAACCTTGTCTGGGTCTGGTTATGCATTGGCGTTGCCATTTGGCATTTCCGTTCACCGTTTGACATTTGAATGCCCAATGAAGTTACGCTAATGGCATTTAATACGTCCGGTCTCACACTTGACACCTGACGTCGCAGTACTTAGAGTGTATAATGACAAAACATGAACTTAATAGCTTGAGTTGCATTGTGTGATAAAATAAGACTTGTTTTCTGTTTGTGCAATATAGATTGTACTCAAAATAAATCCAGAGAACTATAATGCTCTTGTACTGGAAGGAGCAGCACTTCAGAACCTTCACAAATGGAGCCAAAGCCTGGCCTCATTCAAGAAGGCTGCAGGGATCAATCCAAACTCTCTTCTAGCTCACCAGGGTATAGTTAGTAACTACGAGAAGCAAGGTATTCGTCAACATGATGACATCCTTGATGCCTACAAGAATATTAGTCGATGCTATGAAACGTAAGATTCAATTGGTCGAGTCATTTAAGTAATGGCACTTTATGTCAAACGTTGTATCAGTATGCCAACTCATTTTTGGTCAACAGAGAAAAGGATGATGGCAAGTACATTGAGACAACCCTCAAGCTTGCTGGGGTTCTCCAGTCTCAAGGTGAATTTGGGAAATGTATCAAAGTTCTGGCACGACTCATCAAGGTTCGTGGGAACAATGTCCAAATAGCGCAGATGGCTGTTGGAGTACTCATGCAAATGAAGGAGATTTCGCCTGAGGAGGAGAACATGGTAATTGTTGTAAATACAAAGGTTTGTAATTTCGATTCTAAAAATATTTTCGATCGCTTTGTGTTGATACGCTTTCAGTTTGTGTCCTGCTTGGGAGTGCTACATGAGACGAACACAGCCACAGAGAATCAACATCGGAAGTACTTCCAGCTCCTATACCAACAGTCTCAGTTTTCTAAATTGGAGGCCGTTTGCCTTGACCTTCAGCCCAAGTTCAACTCATTTTACCATCCAATTGACTACATCTGTCGACTCTACCTCGAGAAGAGAGTATTGGGCTCAACGGGCTATATCATGCCCAATTTCGTGGATCGTCTTTTCAAACTACATCCATCATCAACATTTGGATACTTTGCTCAAGGCAAAATTTTATTTGAGAACGGGAAGATTCTAGATTCAATTGTATGGTTGAAGCAAGGTCTGGAGACAAAGCCGCATCCAGATGCCCTTGAGTTGCTCGTTTCTGCATTGCTTTCCATTTGGGACTTCGAAGGCGTGGAGGAGCATGTGACCAAGGTATTTATTCTTATTTCATACATGAATGTTTGGTACCGATTTAGCGTGCGATCCGGCCGGATCGCACACTGAATCAAAGTTTTTTTTTATTTATTGTGCGATCCACCCGGATCGCACACTATACTGTCTTTTTATCTTCTGCTTTTTCTTTAAATTGTTAAGTATGGGACTTATGCTAATGGAACTAATTAACGACATAAAGCAGAAATAGCAATAAGTCGAACATATCGGATCGGATAACATACTTTTCTACTTGATTTA
>JAQFYU010000936.1:0-17588 GCA_034694905.1 Ceratophysella granulata | reverse complement strand
GGTTTAGGGTGGAGGTCAAAGATGAGACGTACCCAGGGTCCACCCGAATGAGACGTACCCCGGGTCCACCCGAATGAGACGTACCCCGGGTCCACCCGAATGAGACGTACCCCGGGTCCACCCGAATGACGCGTACCCAATGTTACAATCTGTTGGATACGTCCACCCCCTGACGGGTGGCGATGAACGTGGCGCTTGGACTCAGCTGTCTTGCACGACTAACATGTCATACAACAAAATGAATGAATACAAATAAAATAATAAAAATGATAGAAAATAAATATGAAATTTAAATGTTATTCTACTTACGTTACGCAACTTCCGGAACTGCTGCTGGATTCTCCTGGTTGAGCCTGGAAGCGGGTCGACACGACACATCTTTTGCTATTACATTGAATTGTTACTAGCAAATTGATTACCATATCTGGGACGGAAAAATAATTCATTTCTAACCTAACTCACTCAGCATATGAATGCATAATTAGCATTGCATAATTTCATGAATTATGCAATCTGGTTCAATTTTGATGCAAAAATTAGCTTTAAAATATAATATGACTTAAAAATATTTGAATTGACACAGCTGTTAATAATCGTGTGCGTCATTCGATTTCTAATAGTTTGACATGATACAAATGCAAGTGACGGAAAAAATTCAGTTCGCACCTGAACAAACTCAACCCAGATATATATTATTTTTCATGAGGAATGCGGTCTATTTTACGTGCGTCATTCAGTTTCAACTCGATGCAAATATTAGCTTCAAAAAATGCAATATGACTTATTAATTCCCAATTATTATATAAATCATTGTTTGTTCATGTCAAATCAAACAAAACTCAGCTAATATATTACTCTTCATGAAAAAATGCACCAGTTTCAACCTGATACAAATTATTGCTTTAAAATACAAAAATGTCATTCATACACAATCTGATATGCATAAAACTTATATGCAGGAGGTGATTTGAGTTGAGACGAGAAAAGCTTAGCCAAAAGTAGTTGTATGTGCATGAACCTACTTCCAATTGCAAACAAAGACTTGCATGAACTCGAGTCATGTAACGCGGTGACATGTTGCAAATAAATGTGTCAATCACTAATTACAATGCAAACAACATGCTATGACGTCGGCGGAGCCAAAGTGTGGTTACTTGTTTTTCATATTTGTAAATTATCAAGGATATGGAAAGGTATAAAACGCGAGTTTGTTCACAGCCTACCCATCACTATCATCTTCAACATGGACCTAGACGGGTCAAATATTCGAGAAGAAGGAGAACTTTCCAGTTCTGAACGTGAAGAAGGCGAACTTTCGAGTTCTGAACGCGACGAAGTCGAACTTTCCAGTTCTGAACGTGAAGAAGGCGAACTATCTAGTTCTGCAGGTGAAGATTTTCTACCTCGAAGAAGAATAAGAAAATTTAAAGGAGAAATTTCATCTAGTAAAGATGAGTCTAAAGAAGTGAGCCATGCTTCACATCCGAATATACGACCGTTTCCACGAAATAGAATTGTAGAATATACCGACTCAGATGAGGAAGAACAATTGTCCTCTTCGGATGAGTCAGAGAAAGAAGCTTCAACATCCTCCCCACCTAAAAAAGCTCGTGTACCAAAACTTCCTTTCAAGGATTTGTATACCGCCCTACCTCAAAGTAGAAAATTAAAAGGAGAAATTTCATCTAGTGAAGATGAGTCTAAAGAAGTGAGACATGCTTCACAACCGAATATGCGACCATTTCCACTAAATGCAATGGAAGAATATACCGACTCAGATGAGAAAGGTATTCAAGTTTCTACACGAGAGGAAACACAATTGTTCTCTTCGGATGAGTCAGAGAACTAAGCTTCAACATCCTCTCTACCTAAAAAAGCTCGTGTACCAAAACTTCCTTTCAAGGATTTGTATACCGTGAGTAATATTGTCTACTATTCTATAATATTTCAACATGTACTCGTGGCAAGATGGCTTAGGCTCTAAACTTTAGATTTTAAACCTTGTCCCGAGTACATCTTTTTCCTTTTTTTCTAGTTCAAATGCAAAGTGAAACAATGCGACTTTACCTGTCGCAGACATGAGGCCATGGATACGCATATTGAGACGAGACATAATTGTCATCACTGTGGGATATCATCTCTGGACCTAAAGAAGCATTTTTGCCCCAACTATGGACAACGGGGTGGACATGTAGGACCTCATCATATTGATCAGACCTTTTTTCAGGAAACTAAACGGAGTCAACTGGGAACTGTTATAACATACACCTACTCTGCTCCAGAAGGCGTACTTCTTTTTGACGACATAGACAAATTTTTTGAGCATATACACGATCCACTCGTGAGATTACTCAAAGAAAATATCGGACACTGGAATGGAATTGTTGTTGTATACCGTCAACTAACTGAACTTCAGGACATCAAGTCAAAGGCAATCGATGGAAAATACCTTGGTACTAGTAGTATAACATTAAGGCATGCAAATTTTATAGATGATGTCATTAATCGTATAAAGAGTTTTGTTACCATGCAACTTGAGCTCTACAATTCAAATGGGTCTGGCTACAAGATTGTTTCGATTGAAAATGCTATAGTCACAATAGGACAGTATAGACCTATTCGACCTCGCGGGTATATACCAATTCCAGAAGAACTAAAACGAAGGCGTGGGTTGCTAAATATTCGTGGAGATGACGGATTATGTTTCAAATATTCAATTACAGCCAACTTCTTCAAGGACGAAGTTGCCAAGGTCAGAACTAATATTAGAAAATTGGACAAGCTACCTCTTAAAGGGCAAGTACATTCAAAATCAATTAAGGGAGCTCAAGAGGCTGGTGGAAATTATGAACAATATTTTGACAAATTCAACTGGGAGGGGCTCGACTTTCCAATTGCTATTGATGACATTGACATTTTCGAATCCAATATTGGTATTAGTGTTAACGTTTTCAAGAATAATGGAAAGGACATTGTATGCGTCAGGCAGACAGCATTACGTTCAGACAAGCATGTAGACCTTCTTTTTATCGAGGAAGTGGAAACTGAAGACACTCATTTCATTTTGATTCACGACCGATCTTCCTTTGAGGGTCAAGATGGAAAAAACCGTCACTACTATTGTACATTTTGTCAAAAGAGGTTCGAATCAAAGATTGTAATGATAAAACATAGGGGAGAGTGTTTCAATGTTAATCAAGGTATAATGACCTTTCCTAAAGATGATTTTTATGTATTCAAAAATTACGAAATGACCTTGAAATTCCCATTTTTATTTTTTTTCGATTGGGAATGCTATATTAAGCCCTTGGATCAAGTTTCACATCCAAAGAAACAAAACAAACTTTCATTTACAAGGTACACTGATTTGCTCGACCCTTCTGGATTTTCTTATGTTTTGGTAGGGCCAAACAATTTGTGGTTTGCAGATGTATATGACGGGCCAAATCCTATTGACACGTTTATTAGACTCGCGCTGGACGCTGCAATTTGGGTTGAGGATTGGTTGAAGGAAAACTCAAAAGGTATGAGTCCGACACTTGAAGAAAGAAAGCGCCATAAAGAGGCAACAGTTTGCCTAATGTGCAGGAAGCCTTTTACAAAGAAAAGATACAAGGTAATGCACCACTGTCACGTTACTGGGAAAGTCATTGGCTCGCTAGACAATGCATGCAACCTAAAGATAAAGTTGAAAAAGCTGCTCCCAGCCATTTGCCACAATGCAACAAATTTCGATCACGCAATAATTCTTCGAGGATTTAAGCAACATGTTGTAAAGTCTATTCGCGTTATTCCCAAGAATACTGGAAAGTATCTCGGGTTTATAGTCAACAAGCGAATAAAGTTTCTCGACTCGTGCCAGTTTCTTCCATCCAGTTTAGCCAAACTGGTAGACAATTTGAAGAAAAATGGAGTAGACAAGTTCAAATATACAAAGTTGTACTTTAACAAGGACGATGAGGTTACTGACAGACTGCTTATCAGCAAGCAAATTTACCCATACGACTACATGACGGGACCGCATGTTTATGACGAACCTCAACTTCCTCCAAAGGAAAAGTTTTATGATGGGCTACATGACAAACACATTTCTGACGAGGATTATGAACACGCAAAGAAAGTTTGGAAGGAATTTGATTGCAAAACTTTGCGCGATTACACACGACTTTACTCAATTTCAGATAGTTTACTCTTGGCAGATGTATTTATCAACTTTAGAGACACTGCGTTTCAGGATCAGGGTCTTGACCCACTATATGTTTGGAGTGCTCCGGGATACTCTTGGCAGTGCGCAATGTACTCTTCCAAATTTGAACTAGAGTATGTAAAGGATTTTGAAATTTTGGAAATGTTAGAAAAGGGAAGTGGGGGAGGCCCGACTTTTGTAAAAAAGCGAATTGCAAGAGCCAACAATGAGGAACTAGGGGAAGATTGTCCACTTGACCCAACCTTGCCGCGCAAGCATGTCCTTTACTCGGATCTTAACGCTCTATATAGCTGGTGCATGACACAACGACTTCCAGTTGGCGGGTTTAAAATGCTAAACCCAAATGAACTCGCGCATATTGACATTATGAGCCTGGACCCTGATTGTGAAACTTCATATATTTTTGAGGTTGACCTCGACTACCCACAACACTTGCATGACGTTCACGACGATTTACCGTTAGCTGTGGAAAAGAGACGTGTTGATTTCCACGAAATATCTCCAACTCAGAAAAAGTTAATTTCAATGTATAGAAATATATCAAAGAAGCCACTTGGCGGAGAAAAATTGTTAATGACGCTTTATCCTAAAATCAAGTACATTTGCTATTTGAAAACCCTCCAGTTTTACGTAAAACAAGGACTTGTAATCACTCGAATTCATCGTGGTTTTACATTTAGGCAGGATTTTGTTTTTCGAGACTATGTTCAGGGAAACATTGACAAGAGACGAATCGCGACATCTCCAATTCTCAGTGACTTGTTAAAGTTGTTAAACAATTCAATTTTTGGGTATTCGCTAAAGAATACAAAAAACTTTGCAGACGTAATATTTTCAAACTCGAGGATGCAGACGATAAAACTTTTGGCAAAACCAAACCTAAAATCCTTTATGCCTTTGGACGATGATATCACCGTCTGTCATATGAATAAAAATAAGATTGTATGCAACAGCTTCATCTACCTTGGTTTTGTGATTCTGGATTTGGCTAAACTTAGACTTTACGATTCCTACTGGAGCGGAATCAAATCAGTTTTTGGTTCAAGAGCCACAGCCTGTTACGGAGATACAGACTCTGTAATTAACGTAATTGAGGATCCGAATAATACATTCTATTCAGACATGTTAAAGCTGTCTTCTTGGTACGACTATAGCAATTTGAATCCTAACCATCCACTATATAGTACCCAGAACCAGGGTGTGGCTGGCCTATGGAAAATTGTAGTAACTGGGGCAGTCGAAGTTGCCGCAATTAGTTCAAAAATGTACAGCGTACTTACGGTTCAACTTCAATTGTACTCTGATCCTCAATCAGCAAACACCATCCCCACATTGCCTTCTGTAATAATTGACAAGACAAAGGAATCAACCAAGCCAACCAGACGCTCGGCCCGTCTCCGACAGTAACATGGAAAGTTTTTACATGACGTTGCAAAGTGGACAAACCACCCACTATTTTCCAAACAATCATGGAATGGATTTTACAGTTAAGCTTGGAAAGGTTTTAAATTTCCCACCAAAATCCTTTGAGGTTGGCCTGGCTCAACTTGTATTTACACTTCCGCCTCAAAAAAAGGGTTCAGATGATCCAAAGTTTTTTGGAAACGTGGTAAAGGACAATGAAATTCATATTATAAACCGAGCATCTTTTGGTTTTTCGATTCAAAAGGAAAATTTGGATATACTGGAATATACTTCCGAGCTAAACCGGGAGCTAAAAGCAAGAAAGTGGAACATTGATCTTCAATTTACCAAGAATGACACATCTGAATTTTTTACACTATTCAATCGAATTGAAAAGGATACTGCTTTAGCCATGCCTCAAGAACTTGCAGAAGCCCTCGGATTTGACAATAGTACATTTGGAAAAGGTATTCATCAAGCCAAGCACGACTTTTCAAGTACTGCATTTGACAAATTTTCCAAAACACATCGCTTTCAATTTCTCATTTTTGATGAAACTGGATACGTTGTCAAAGTGAAGGAACCGTCAGTGTATGACATTAGATTTCTGATGGCAGCAATAAATGAAGCAACAGAAGAAGCTCATGGAGTTACATTTGACCTTGTTTATACAAAGTTGGAATATGAGAGCAAAAATAGTGGAATGCTTGTAAAGCTTTCGGATCAAATGAGCGAGTTTATTGGAATTACAACCGGTATCCAATTTCATGGAAAGGAAATGAAGGTAGATGCAAATGTAGACAAGACGCTTTACGAACCCTCGACGGCAATCCTAGTTCTCTGCTCATGTCTGGATGCCCAAGTGTTTGGACCGAGATATCTTCCAATTCTTCGAGCGATACCTCAGCCCAAGGATTTGAGCCAACGTCTCGAGTACAACTTTTCACCTATCCAGTACGTGGGATTGGCCGAAACTGAGCTTTCCCAAATTAGAATACAAATGGTCAGTGACGACGTGAGACAACTCTCAGTCGCAACCAAACCTTCAACGGTGGTACTTCACTTTCGTCCTCGTCCTCTGCTTTAAAGTATGAGAAATATACATTCTACGGAACAAAGAAAGTGTACCCTTGACCCTATAACGGATTCCAAAATTCAATCTGGTGCGGGTGCCTCGGGCCTTGCTCCAAATGAAGATGATT
Organism: Ceratophysella granulata; assembly: GCA_034694905.1. Classification (NCBI taxonomy): domain Eukaryota; kingdom Metazoa; phylum Arthropoda; class Collembola; order Poduromorpha; family Hypogastruridae; genus Ceratophysella; species Ceratophysella granulata. Next base: position 10,775 of record JAQFYU010000936.1, on the reverse strand, counting down.
ACGTCATACCTTTGGTTTCAGCTGGTATAAAACGAAAGCCCCGTCGTCGTCGTCAGGTTGGAAGAGGTCAACCTAAAACTTCTCGTACTAGGCAAACTGGACGTGGAAAAGTTGTACAGCGAGGTAAAGGGAAGCGTAAGGCCAAGAAACCCGCCAGTCGGTCCAAGGCAAGCAAGGTGAAAAGACGTAATCCTAACAAGAAAAGGAGCAAACCAAAACCATGGAATCTTCAATAATGCCCGGGTCAACTCCCTCTTTTCGATCCGAATTGGATCTTTTTGCAAATCTTCCTACAGATATAAGTGTGCTATCCAGTGAATACCAAGCCTACTATCCCACAACAAATGTCAAGGAAAATGAAAATCCGCTCGAATTTCACGTGTCTGGTAATGGACTACATTATTTGGACCTATACTCTAGCTACCTCTATCTCAAGGCAAAAGTTGTAAAGCAGAATGGATCAAATTTGACGGCTACAGACCTGGTTGCGCCAGGCAACTTGTTTTTGTCTACAATGTTTCAAAATTGCTACGTTTCAATGAATGGGACGCAGGTGGCAGACAGTTCCAACTTTTACCCCCATCAAGCCTGGATACAAAAGCAACTATCATTTGGCGAATCTTACAAAAAGACGGAACTTACAAACGAGCTCTACTACAAGGATTCTGCAGGTAACGAATACGACAAGGCTAAAAACCCAGGCTTCAAGTCCCGCCTTGATTTGGCCGCTTCAAGTAAACCCTTTGAGATGATTGGTCGAATCTCATCTCCAATGTTTCTTCAGAAACGCTATATACCCACCCACGTTGACGTTGATGTCGTATTGAGAAGAAGCCCCCCAGAATTTTGTCTATCATCGGCTACAAACACTGAGACTGGAGTAACTGGATGCCCCTACAAGGTGAAAATTGAAGAGGCTATACTATATGTGCGCAAGCATGTCCTTCATCCACAAGTCGCCCATCACACCCAACACGGGTTTTCTGGGGGAAAAAAGGCACTGTACCCAATCAAGCGTACAGAAGTAAAGTCGTTTACCCTCCCAACTGGAAGTCTTGCAACGTCGGGGGAAGTACTATTTAACGGCCAAATTCCCGAAATTCTTACAGTTGGTTTGCTGCGTTCAAGCTCGCTCCAAGGCAAATTGAGTCTCTCGCCTTTTAATTTTCATCACTTTAAGTTGACTGAGATTGCAGTTACAATTGACAACGAAAACTCGGGCTACAGATGTCTCAAATTTGACTTTGAATCGGGACAGTACTTGCAAGGATTTAACAGTCTGTTTAAAGCTGTTGGCTACAAGGGAGACGGAAATTTTCTTGAGAGGACCGACTATCCAAACGGAAACGCCTTGGTCGTCTTTGACTTGCAGCAAATTTCTGGAGGTGGAAGGTACCAAATTGAGCGTACGGGACAAGTAAAGATTGAACTGAAATTTGCTGAAGCATTGGAGGAACCCGTCAACATTATCGCCTACGGACAATTTCAATCTGCTGTACAAATTGACAATAATAGAAATGTCTATGTCGACACGCACGGATAGAGGACTAGACTCCAAAGTCTTGAAGGATGCCCTGACTGCAATCTTGACCAATACGCTCGTCAAGGAGTTTTACGTGATTGCAAACGATCAGATGGACATGGTGGACTTTAGCGAATCTTTTCCAATTGCCATTATTCAAAACACGGATGATGCACATTTGGATGGAACACACTGGGTAGCATACTATGTCCATAAACATAAGGCTAAGCTAACTGGTAGAGAATTAATTTATTGGGACTTTTTTGATTCTTATGGAAAAACGCCTAAACATTACAATTTGAATACTCCTCCAGGATTCATGATTGATCATAACGATATTGCTCTTCAAAGCAACAAAACTAGTTTGTGTGGAGAATTTTGCCTACATTTTGTCTATAATAGAGCTTTGGGAATGAGTTATCCAAAGTACATGTTTGGGTTTTATCAAAAATTTGGAAGTAGCATTGTAAAGGTTGAAAGTGTAGTTAGAAAATTCTTTCGGGATTTAGCCTTTTACCCGAGCAGAATAAAATGCGAATTTCCTCAATCTTGTTGTAAAAGTGGCTAATTTGTATGAAATATTTGTGAATAAATACAAAAAGAACAATGAAAATCGTTTTGGAGTTTGTCTTTTTATTGCATTTGAATCGTATTTGAAATCATTCTTCTAGTTACATTTTTCATAACACTAGGTTCATTCAGAGCCTGATTAAATTGAAAAAAGCCTGGTAAATGTTTTACATTAAGTAAAAGTCCTTGCGCGTAGGTCTTTTTTAGCGATTTCCGGTCTTGATCCAGTAAAATTAGATTTTTCAACAAATCCAGAATCGATGATGACTCGTCCGTCTGTCCTTGGTAGCTCACATTTCCATTCTCATTCCACGAAAAGTTTTTGGATTTTAGCAAGGCCATGCCAACTTTCCAAGCCTTTGTCATCAATCTAGTGTCATCTAGTTTCATTCTCTCCAATAAAGACTTCATCCGGGCTTTCAAAGTTTTCCCACCAACCTTCAACTTGCTAACGCCAGCTGCACACGCTTTTCTTTTCTTTGGTTTATCCTTGCAGTACTTTTCCGCAGTGAGGGTGTGTGCGTCATCCGACGTCTGGTTCACGTCCACAGCTTGGCTCAATTCATTCTTCTGTTGTTGTAAAACCTCAAAGTCCGCTTCGGTGATGACACGCATTGGAGTGGCCATGACTTTTTCAAAGTTGCTTCTGGACTGTATTTAAAAGAGTAGACACTTGTCGATGGTCAATCGAGTAATGATTTGTTCGACCAGAGAAAAGGTTGTTTTATACAGTTCAATTACCTTGAAAAAATTTTAAAATGCAGGCTCCGAATATTCCCCATAATCTACTAAGGCCTGCAATTTTGCAGTCGACTCGTCTCGCCTGGCGTGAGGAATCCAATCGTATTCGGCAGCAATTTTCGGAAAATGTGGTGGAAGAGGAGATTCGAGCTCGTTCCATTTTCATGGCCAAAATCATCAACCGAACTTTGTTTGCTGTTTGGAGGTTCAATACAGATCGACTCAATGCAGAGCGACGGAACATCAATACACCCGAAGAAATGCAAGTATCATCAACGACTCCAGAATTGTAGTATAAAAGGCAATTTTTGAAAAATGTATCCATAAAATGTTTTGTTGAAAAATAAATTTAATTTTCCTTTGGAACATACACTTTACATTCGCTTGTCGGTAAAATTGAATTTCGCACGCGATACAGGTTATTTGTTTCTTGATGAAAATCGAAAAAAAGGTAGCCATAAGGTTTTGAAATTGCATCTTCATAGGCATCTACTAGAAAATTATTTTTACCGGGAAATATTTGTTTTCCCAAATTTGAAATTGTACTTTTGTCACGAGGGTTGTTCATATAAATTGGATAGATACTGTTGATTGAAACTGTACGCATATTTTTCGCAAAGCAATTTTGCAATAAAATTATAACAGAGCAATTTCGGTGATGCGCGCCACGAATAAACCAGCTACAAATCTCTTGATTATCATGAGAATCATTGCTAAACTCGAGCAATTTGTCATCAAAAACTAGGAGAGTTTGACCATCTCCTTTTCTTGTTAATTCATCTACAAGGTTCATATCTTTAGTAAAAAGAACGTCGGAATGGGACTTTCTATATTCAGCATATAGAGGCTGATCCTCAGTGTAGACGTAAATTATCCTAGTAAATTCGCTTGAGAAGATTTCTTTGCGTTTTTCGATTATTGATAGCACCAGATGGGTCTTTCCACTCATAGTCGGGCCGACACAAGTAATTGTTCCAGGATGACGTAATTGAAATGAGAGACGGTTATCTTTAACGTTTGCCATGTTGATTCGTCAACGACTCAACTAGATATAACAAAGATTATAGTGTGAAATCATCTATATAGTAGATATTGTATACTTTTAGATTAAAATGTTGCATTTTCATCGAAAAGAGCTGGATCGAGTACAATGACTTTTGCTGAATGACTCAGTTTGTGCGTCAGCAGGGGATTGAGTTTAAACTGGTTTCACCTCTTGGCGCACATTTATAACGCATGGTCTGGGTAGATTAGCCATCATTCCGTATCCTGACTCTGAACCGAGACATTCTCCTATCTGCTTTGCCCTACCTATTTTGAAAAATGTTTGCAACAGTGTCCAAGGGTTTCCGAACAAACATGAGGAAGATGGACTCACCAAGCTCAGAAGAGTAAGCATCCAAATTTATATAGATTTCGGCCATATATCATTTGGGTTTTTTGGTATATAGGTTCTGGATGGGCGACAAAGATATGGTCACCTTTGAAAAGACTAGCTTCCTGTTGTAGTCCCGTTTTGTCCACGGACAGAAAAGCCAAAAGTGTTTTTTCGTAGAATCAACCGAGACGGAAGTTCAAAGGAGCAAAAGTATACCCGTCTGGCAATGTCTCTTAAGGATGCTGAAGGTCTTTGCGGTGAAATAGAGCGTCTCATTAGGGAAATGGAACTCGCTGATGATGACACGACAATTGATACGCTGGTAGGTCATTCGGATCTGGCTAGACTTGAGCATTCCAGGGAAAAATTCTGGGACGACGCTGTCACTTGGACAAGTGATTCAGGAAATATTCGCTGTCGTCCTCTGGAGAATGACCGTTATGAGGTGATGGTTGTGGTCAACAGCCCACGCCCGGATTCGACTTGGGAGGGATATATGGGACCGACGCTTTTCTTTCCTCGTGCTGGAGCTCGCTACTTTGCTGGAAAGCTACGCGAGAACCTAAAGAGATATTCAGGAAACCTAGACTAAATATTTGTTTTGTTGCAAATGTATTGAAAATTGATATATAAATAAACTGGCTGCGAATACACAATGACTGTATTGTTTACTTTGAATATTTAATTGAAACCAAGTATAGATTACAAAGAATTCATTTCCAGCTGTTGGCAGGTTTTGTGGAGCGTGAACGAACACATACTAAGAGAGTTAAACACAATTGAGATAAAAATGAAAGCAATTTGCATCAGCTTCTCTCCCACAAGTATATAAAAGTAGTGCAATAATGCAAATAAACAAGACTGCTACAAGGTTATTTCAAAGTTATCCAAATTTTATTTATTTTTCAAGTTTGAAAAGTTTGTACTAGACTTATTTCAGCATCTGCAACTCGCCTTGTCTGTCTCTTCTTGAAAAGTTTCAGCAAAAAGATAAAGTTATCCGGACGTACCACAAAGGCAACAATCAGAATTACGATGCATACTAAAAAAATTGTAAAATTAGTAAAAATGTTTTAGTGCCACCATTTCCATAACCAGGAATTTTCTCACTGATGAAAGGAACAGAATACTGCTCTCGCGATGGTGATAGAATCCTTGTCGAATTTCCGTCTCCACCCAGCAAGATGAATATGTCATCAATCATGTTGTATGAGGCTGAAAAGTCGTCAATTTCTGTCATGTTTCTGGTTGGCATCCGTATGTCAATGTCTTGACATTCATCAATTTTCCTCACAACTTCAATCACAATTGATCCGTAGGGTAGGAGACGAGAAGAAATTAAACAAATGTACTGAATGGGAGATATTGGGAAAAGAGATTTAAAGTATCGATATCCCCATCCTTTAGAGATGCAGGTCACACAGTCTCGTTCAATTTGGTTAACGGCTGAATAGGAGAATCGACAGAATTATAATTACAAAAATATTAGTAATTTTCTATTCCATACCTTCAAAACAGGAAATTGGAAATATTGACAAAAGAAGAGTCAATACAACAAGGTCAATTCCTCTTTGACACTTTCTCAGCTGGGGGTCCATCATCATTTTCTTCTTTTTCTTCTTCTTCTTCTTCTTCTTCACTGGACGTAACTCGTGAGCTCAAAGAGGACGACCGATTACCAGAGGATTCTTCGGAAGACTCTTAACTAAAACTGTGAACAAACTCTGAGTTTGTGGAATTTGAATCCTCGCTGCTTGATTCACTTGAACACTGGGAATTTAGCTGTATGACGCAAACGGGGCAGAGTTTCACGGAAAGATACCCAGGAGATCCTCGGGTAACCTTACAGGAGAAGCAATATTTAAACAAGTTGGAAGTGTTCATCACGAGTTTTGCTGGGGCTATGAAGGTCTCTTGTTTTTGAGAAGGGTATAAATACTCGATTCAGCTGAAGCTCTTCTTTAGTCGGTTACACTATTCCATTTCGGTTTCATCAAAATGTTATCTTTCAAAGATTCTGTGTATACGTACCCAAAAAGTCTGAAATACTACAAAACCTTTATTACTCGATCGCGAGGCATTGCTGGAGTATAAATGTGTAGATTTAGTGCAATCTGACGGTTCCGAATTGAAATTCGAAACTGTTAGATTACACTAAATTTAAAATTCTAAGCTTGAAACTCAATGTAAAAACAGTCAGATTGTACTAAATTTACACATTTAGACTTGAATGTCACTCAAAAAGTAGGTAGATTGCACTAGAACAACACAATTAGATTATAATTTCATGATCAAAACAGTGAGATTCCACTCAATTTAAAATTCAAAGCTTGAAATTCACTGTAAGACCTGCCTGACGGCACCTTGCGACCAAAAGGATACCAGAAAGGGCATTCTGGACCATATGTCGGCACCAAGGCCTCTGGTCATTAGGGCTTCTTTAGGACCTCTGGTTCACCGGACCGGACCGCAGACCTTTGGACTGCCGGACCCCAAGATACCTGGATCTATGGCCATTTACATTTGTGGTTACGCTTGTGGTTACGTTTGTAGTTACGCTTGTGATTACGTTTGTGGTAATGCTTGTGGTTACGCCTGTGTTTACATTTGTTGTTACACTTGTAGCTACATTTGTGGTTACACTTGTAGTTACGCTGGTTACATTTTTTGGTTACGCTTGTAGTTACATTTTTGGTTACCTTGTAGTTACGCTTGTGGTTACGCTTGTAGTTACGCTTGTAGTTACGCCTGTGGTTATGCTTGTAGTTTAGCTTGTGGTTACGCTCGTGCTTATGCCTGTGGTTATTTTTGTGCTTACGCTTGTGCTTACGCTTGAGGTTCCGCTTGTTGTGGTTACGCTTGTGGTTACGCTGGTAATTACGCTTATGTGGTTACATTTGTGGTTACGCTGGTAATTACGCTTATGTGGTTACATTTGTGGTTACGCTGGTAATTACGCTTATGTGGTTACGCTTGTGGTTACGTTTGTGGTTACGCTTGTGATTACTTTTGTGGTTACGCTTGTGGTTACGTTTGTGGTTACGCTTGAGGTTACATTTGTGGTTAAACTTGTAGTTACGCTTGTGGTTACGCCTGTAGTTACATTTGTGAATACGCTCGTAGTTATACCGGTATAGAAGTGACCTGATGAAGCAAAAGTTAATTTGACAAACTAGATGATAAATTGTGAACCATTTTATGTAGCCTGCATGTCAATCGAATTAAAAATGTGTATTTCCTTTTTAAACTCATTTGCAATCATTGATATTCCAAACGAAGTCCCTTTTTTAAAACCCATATCCGCTTCGATGTTGTTGTCAAAGAAGAAGCAACATTTGTATGTAAAACCGATATATCTGATATTCGTCATTACATTTGCATCTTTTGCTACTATATAAATTGGTTATATGCCATCTGAGTAAACAGGTATTGATTTTGAGAATCAGTGCTCACAAGACCTTTTGGTCTAAAACAGTCAGATTCACTACATTTACACTCCTGAACTTGAATTTCACTGAAAATCCAGTCAAAATTCACTAAATTTACGCTTTTCCATTTGATTTTACACCAGAAACGGTCAAATTATATTAAATTTACATTTTTCGACTGAAATTTCACCGTAGAAACAGGCAAATTCCACTTAATTTACATTTTTAGACTGGAATTTTGCCGTCAAATAGTCAGATTACACTCAATTTATACTTTTAGACTGGAATTTCACTACAAAAACAGTCAGATTGCACACAATTTACACTTTAAACTTGTAATTCACTGCAAAAACAATCAGATTGCACTTCACTAAATTTAAACTTTTCAACTTGATCTTACACTACAAACGGTCAAATTACACTAAACTTACATTTTCCGGCTGAAATTTCACCGTAGAAACAGGCAGATTCCACTTAATTTATACTTTTAGACTGGAATTTCACTACAAAAACAGTCAGACTGCACACAATTTACACTTTAAACTTGTATTTCACTGCAAAAACAACCAGATTGCACTAAAGTGACACATTTGTACTTGAATTTCACTGTCAAAACAGTCAGATTGCACTAAATTTTGACATTTAGCCTTGTATATTATTACAATAACAGTCATATTGCATAAAAATAACACATTTGCACTTGAATTTCACTGTCAAAACACTCAGATTGCACTAAAATAACACATTTGTACTTGAATTTCACTGTCAAAACAGCCAGATGGCACTAAATTTTGACACTTAGACTTGAATTTCACTGTCCAAACACTCAGATTGCACTAAATTTTGACATTTAGACTTGTATTTCACGGCAAAAACAGTCAGACTGCACTAAATTTTGACATTTAGACTTGTATTTCACTGCTAAAACAGTCAGATTGCACTAAAATAACACATTTGCACTTGAATTTCACTGTCAACACACTCAGATTGCACTATAATAACACAGTTGTACTTGAATTTCACTGTTGAAACAGTCAGATTGCACTAAATTTTGACATTAAGACTTGTATTTCACTGCAAAAACAGTCGGATTGCACTAAATTTTGACATTTAGACTTGTATTTCACTGCAAAAACAGTCATATTGCATTTTTGAAGCTAATATTTGCATCGAGATGAAACTGAATGACGCACGTGAATTAGACCGCATTCCTCATGAAAAAAATATATATCTGGGTTGAGTTTGTTTAGGTGCGAACTGAATTTTTTGCATCACTTGCAATTGTATCATGTCAAACAATTCGACACCGAATGACGCACACGATTATTAACAGCTGTGTCAATTCAAATATTTTTTAAGTCGTATTATATTTTTAAAGCTAATGTTTGCATCAAAATTGAACCAGATTGCATAATTCATGAAATTATGCAATGCTAATTATGCATTCATATATGCTGAGTGAGTTTGGTTAGAAATGAATTATTTCTCCGTTCCAGATATGGTAGTAGTAACACTTCAATGTAATAGCGAAGCATAAGATGTGTGTTGTACTATTATATTATTGAGACGTTGGTCGCTTTTAATTTCCCACGCTGTTAAGATTCTCTCGTTTCCAATCTCTTCTTACAGCCTATAGTATTACACTCATTCCACTGTTCCATCTGATTAATCGTCTTCCGTCATCATATTTTTTCATAATGGGTAAGCAATTTTAAATTTTATCTACTAAATCAGAAACATATTTAGTATTACTATTTCATGTCCTTTTTTAGCATTTTCAATTATGCTCTCAGATTGTGAAGTCGGTGTTAGCTGTACCCAGTGGAAAGAACTGGGTAAAGGACCTCGTTCGGGAACTTTGTTGTGTTGGGTACCCGAATGGTTCGTGGCTTGAGTGGAATGTGTAATTATGAATGAATAAGAAAATAAAATTGGCAAAAAAAGTAAGCAGAATAACATTCAAATTTCATATTTAATTTCTATCATTTTTATTATTTTGTATTTGTATTAATTCGTTCTAATACAATGTTAGTCGAGCTCAGCCGGCAGCTGAGTACAAGTTCGCGCCACGCCCAACCCCCCTCAGGGGGTGGACATACCCAAAGGATTGTAACAAGTGGTTTTGGTACGCGTCATTCGGGTGGACCCGGGGTACGTCTCATTCGGGTGGACCCTGGGTACGTCTCATCTTTGACCTCCACCCTAAACCACTAGTCCATCAGTCATCACCTCCATGGAGAATTGAGGACTAATGGTTGGAGGTCAAAGTCCACCCTAAACCACAAGTCCATCTGTCATCACCTCCATGGAGGACTGAGGACTAATGAACTAGTGATTTTGGGTGAGGTGACTAGTAATGAACTAGTGATTTTGGGTGAGGTGACTTATAATGAACTAGTGATTTTGGGTGAGGTGACTTATAATGAACTAGTGATTTTGGGTGAGGTGACTTATAATGACTATAAACTACCTTTTCATTATATCCTTTTACATTGCCTCATGCGCTCATCTCTGATTCCCACAGTATTTAATTTAGTATCTCAAAGTTCGGTGCCCATTCCCTTCCTTTCTAAGTTTCCACATTTAATTTTCAATGTCATTAAATTAACTTGTGATGGTCTTCGCCCTCTGGATCATAATTTATACAAAATGAAATTCCTTCTGAAATATATATTGCTGAGCCTCCTGGATATAAAATATACGCCCAAGTCCTCATAGATCGAATAAATTATGTTTGGGATAATTTATACATAAATTATGATTATACAAGGCTTGGGCGTTTAACTTTTATACTAGAGAAAGCACTTAGCACTTGAAATAATAGCGATCATTTCCAATTATACTAGCCACAAGCAAAATAAAACCCAGACTATTCCAAATAAACACAAGTACATACTAGTAGATATGTACTGCATTAACTCACCTCACTATTAATAGAACACCACTCTAAAAATAGAAATTCAAAAAAAAAAGTCGAAAAAAATCAAAAAAAAAATTAAAAAAAATATAAAAAAAAAATCCAAAAAAAACCCAAAAATCCAAAAAAAATTCGAAAAAATCAAGTTAAAAAATATATATTTAATATAATATAAGATGCATACATGTTCGATGTTATATAAAATTCAAAAAATAATAA
>JAQFYU010000935.1:0-17596 GCA_034694905.1 Ceratophysella granulata | reverse complement strand
CAAAACAGTGAAAATGGATCAAAATCTCAAAAATTTCTTGCGCTCCGCGCAAAATATTCTATTCTCAGCGCCATATATTTGAAATCGTTGCATTTTTTGAACAGTATTTCTTGGTGTCAAATACTGAACTCTCGTTTCAGTTTTCGGCCCCCTCCATGACCAATTCCTACAATCGCGCCTGGGAATACGTAATTTTTCATCTGAATATGCAATTGTCTTACGAATTAAAAATGTATGGTACCCGTTTTTGGTTCCTTGTACATAATATGTATGTATGTATGTATGTATGTACATTCTACATACATTCTGCATATTTTTCTGTGGGTTTTTGCATACACAGTTACATTATGTGGATCAGAATCAAGCAAGACTGTGTGTCATCATCGTGTCATAATATTCTGATGATTTTAGAAGTTTACCGTCGAAACATCGCATGTATATCGATATATTATGTCAACAAATAAGTTGAGCTAAAATAGGCGTAATTAGTTGATTAGTTGCAAGTTGTAATTGTAAGGTAAGTTGAAAGTTGAAAAGTAGCATTTTATTTTGGTGAATAGAACCAGAATAAAAGAGCTTGTATACTAGTCTATTTCGTGCGACGAAGTCAACTCTGCGGACAATTTTGAAATTTCGTCAATTCGATGTGTTTGTCTTGTTTCTGTTTCTGTTTACTTGTTCGTACGTTGTACGTTGTTGTATGGATAAATGGAGTGAATTTATTTTCCTGTGTCCTGTGAGTGAGAGCAAGTGACTTGTTGGTATTATTGATTCTAGAAGTTAGCTCAGTAGGATTGTCTCACGTTAATTTCGATCTACGTACATCTGGTAACCGGATTTTGCCACTCGCCACTCACTCGCCCCAGCTGGTAGGTCCACTAAAGTCTACTACATATCAACTAGCACATTTCATATTTTTTGTATTATGTATAGTTGTTGGTTGCGCAATTACAAATTAGTAATTGGTACGAATCACGACCTTGACTTGATTCAGTTCACTCTCACTCTGCTTACCCATCCATAGTCATAAATGGTCATAACACTGCCAACTGCTTGCTTATAGCTTCAGCTGTGCGAAGTCAGAAGTGCGAAGCTCATCACTATTGACTGTAGGCTAATTTTGCGTGTGACTTGTTATATGTGACTGGAGTATAATTTATAGAACATTTTGTGTTTTACTAAAGCTCGACCAACCGTTACCAACCCCCAGCAACAGCAAGCAGCAGCAGGGCAACAGCTTCAGCCGTCTGCTGCCTGATACTTGGGGATAATTGATTCGTCGTTTGCCGCCCCTGTACTGTGGGTGTTGATACACATGAAAACTCATGACCTATCGTTGCAAAAGGGAAGCTACAAATACAAATACAAATATCCACATGTGAGGAGATACCAAACGCTGAATAAGAACAAGAAGTAGACATCAGTATCAGAGTCAATGAGTAAGCTTAATCAAAACATTCTATTTTCTGTAAACTCTACAGAACGTCGAAGGTGAAGGGTCATATGAATTTAACCCACGGGTGCTGGGCTCATGGACATCCAAGTGAGCAGTGGAAGTGGAGGCAACAATGACAGAGGTGAGTAATTATGATGATGAATGATTAACGGCGCCTTGGTCCTCGGTTTTCGTTCCCATGGTCGCTTTACTTTATATTGTATATTTGATATAGCACAAAGCAATCTGCCTGCGTGTGAGTTGGACATCATCTGTCAGTCTTCATTTGTTTCGTTTATGTTATGTATCAGATATCATAATGCACTGAACATCTGACGTGAAACTTGAACTTAATTGTTGTTCACACCTTCCATGAACTATTGAATATATTGATATGTATGTGAAATTGCTGAGCGTTAAAACAGCCTGGCCACGAGTTGATAGTTGATTCTTGTAGGCATTAAACTGAAATCTCAACTATGAAAATTGATTTTTAGGTGAAATGGCTGATGGTGTAATGCCTGGTAATGGGATTAAAGGAGAGGAAACATTAATTCTGGAGAACAACAAACAAAAAATGCAGTACGTTTAGACTTGAATAGAGATGCATGTCCGTCTATTCATTTATACCGGATCTGATGAGTGTCTTCTGAACATTACATATACTATACTATGTACTAAACTAAGTCCTTTTGTTAACTCACAGAGTTGTTCAAGATGCAGTTCGAAACCTCGAGTACGCTACTTTGAGATGTGACAGCGTGGAGTGCCTATTTGGAACCGAATTGTTATCCAGACGAAACAAGATTAAGGATATGTGTGAGAAAACCTTGTTCGAGTCACCCAAGGCCTTAGGTTTACAACTTCGTGAAAGGCTTTGGCGTTCTGCGTTTTATGACGTATTTGGTCGAGCAAAACGACTGAAGAAAGTAAGTAAACCAATTTGACTGAGAATCGATCGATCGATCAGAACATGATATTCTAATACTTATCTTTATCTTTATTTTGTTCATCTACTTTCACTAATATTCAACATTTAATTCCTTTTGATTCCTATAAGGACAAATCTTGGACTCCCATCGAGTTTACTTATATGAGAAATCATTTACTCAGTGGAGTCGGACAAATGAATATTCTTCTTCTAAAGTTGCAAGAGTTGGCGGAATTTGAAGGGACAAACCTTCAGTTTCGTCTTCGTGGAGGTGTGAGTACATTGTCCTTCCTTGCTCAAGGACGAAATACTGAAGGTATGTGTCCTTGTAACTTCAGTTGCTTCAAATAAAGAGTAAAGCGACGCACATTTGTATTTACATGGTGACCGTTTCACAGGTGAAGGTGGACTACCGGCTGAGAAGTGGTTAATTGAATTGATGTACTCTTGTCTATTGAATATTGGGGACCTTCATCGCTACTTGACGGAGATTTACTCGCAAGAGAAAGGAGATAAAGATGTGAAACTGGAATACTATGATCAAGCACAAGAGTACTATTCACAGGTAATATGCAATACAGGAAACTGCATTTTCAGAATATTTATAGTGATAGTGACCAGTGACCTAGTTTACCCCAACATACCCCACTATTCCAGGCTTTCTTGCTGAACCCAGAAAATGGAATGGCTCACAATCAGTTGGGAAACTTAAGCATAAAGTTAAACGGAGGATTGGATTCAACATACTACTTGCTCTACAGGTACGAATTTCGTGCTACTTATTGATTGCTTCTTAGTGTAAGTGTAGGATACCTTTAACAAGTAACTTTGAACTGGAATGTATCTCTCATGTACCGCTATTGTGACAAAATATATAGATATATATATTGTTGGAGGTAATATGGACAATTGCTAGCTTGCATACTAATCGGCTAATATGGTAAAATATGCTTTAAAGAACGTTAAGTTACGCATGTCAACATGCATATCAAAGATTGGAAAAACAATGTCTAGCTCAGAATTTGACGATCTTTCTTATGGTGTCATTTTAAATTAAATCAGTTACACTGAAACACTGAAAGACAATTAATTTGGTGGATATAAAGTTCCACACAGCTATTTCGTTCGTTATATCGAGGTTAAATATGTCTCAGTGTAACGGGTTTCATTTAAAATGACACCATTAGAAAGCTCGTCAAATTCTTAGTAAGACATGATTAATTTCCAAGCTTTGCTATGAATGTTAGCATGCGTAACTTAACATTCTTCGAAGTTTAATTCACAAATTAGCCGGTTAGTATGCAAACTAGCCATGATTGTCTATATTAGATCCAACATATACACCAGTTTCTCAGTTTGGTACTCTTTTTGGTATCTAAGTTTGACTTCCTATTTCGTATTTCATTGGAACCCTCGAAAATTAGAAAAAGTGTTATAGATGCAAGGGACTATGAATGAACGAATCTTCCGTCTTCCAAGTTGGATGTGGTATGTTATGTAGAAATTAGATGTATAAGTTAAGATGGTGAAATTGGTGAAATAGTAAACAACAATGAAGTGACTAGAGATCGACACATTGAGGCTTAGCCTAGAGTAGATCTCCTATATTTTCTGCGGTATATAATTCTGAATGAACAAGTGACTTTTTTTTCTATTTAGTCTGCTATCGCCATATCCCTATGAAGGAGCTTTTCTGAATCTGCGACAGTTGTTGGATAGGCAACTGGTACACTACGCAACACTACCAGCGAGTAAGACATTGGATTCAATGGATGTCTTCACGCACAGATTCTTGTCCATGATATACTACTTCCTTTGCGAGGCCGCTCACCTTAACAACTTCGAGAAGGTTAGTGAGATAAAATTAATATGAATACTTTGGTGTAGCACTGACAGTGGAGGATATATAATTGAATGTGTTCAATCTGATTTTAGACGTATCAGGATTCTATAATGAAGTTCATTAATTTGTTGGACGACAACAGTGCGGTCTTTGAGGACCGTTTGCTTTTCCGAATTTCATTAATCTGCATTATGACCGTCTGGCGTCTTCAGTATTTTTCGTCGCCAAATGTCTCGGCAGGAGTGGCGTTCGCTATTGGACTCTTCGTCCAAATTGTTGAAAAGCTTTCTACCATTCTTCAAGAGCACAGTCATCTTCAACCAGAAATCCTCCCAACTACTGGCCCCGAAGGGAAGAATATGCCAATTTTAGATGCAACACTTTCAGCGACTATGGAGAGTTCAGGTTTGGTTGTGGCAGATGAGGTTGGGAACCTTGAAATCAACGGGACAATATCACAGCAAGAAGTTCGTAGACCAAAATCTAGCGTTCCGAAGAGACGCAAGCGAAATCGGTGTGTCATTTCGGAAAACTTCCTTGGCCTATCGTCATCTGACGAGGAATATGACGAAGAGAGTGATTCAAATATGAGATCACAGAGTCAACAGAAATGTATGTTTGCTTTTGCAGTCTCTACTTATCTGAGCACCTAACTGATTGGCAGCTACTTTACTAATTCGCTTTTTCGTTTTATCTAATAGCTGCGGGAAATTCCAGTGATGTGTCAGATTCCGATTCCGAGTTGAGCGAAAGCGAAAATGAGCTGTGGAGTCACACCAGTGAGAGTGAGAACGCATCAGACCATGAAGTAAATGAAAAGGAAGGAGCATTTGGGGATTCCTCGGAAGTATCTGACACGTCCTATCAGGCCGAAATTGATCGAAAAGTTGCCGAGTTGAAACTGTCTCAGGGATCAGATAATTCTGCTAAGAAAATTGACGGAAAAGAAAATACGACTGATGTTGTCATGAAGTATGCCATCAGTAACAGCGAGTTGCGTGAATGTTGGAGCCAAGTTGCGCCACTGTTGGTTGCTACACTACCATTTATGAATTGGTTGCGTACCACACCAAGCGTTCAAAAAGCTTTCGCTTCGAATTGCGAAAAAGTGGTGTTGGAGAAGTTTTGTCAAGTTTTCAACCTGCTATCAGCAACAAACTGGAGTACGGTGTTGTGCGAAGATGAAGCAGAAAAGGTGAACCCTGCTTTAGACGGATTCAACGCTCGTGTGGATCTTGAACAGCTTTTAGTCAAGGAAAAGCTTCAGAAAGATTGGAACGATATGACTACTGGAGACATTGGTGATAGAAAACTCTTCCAATACGAACTTGAAGAAGACAGATCTCTGATGGGACTTCAAGCATTTCAAGATATTTTGAACCCACTGAAAAGGGAGCCGTTTCTTTCAAAAGAAAACATTGTAAGAACTCACTCAATTTACTTAAATAGTTTTATACTGTTATTGTTCCAACACACAAAACTAGGCTATGCCGCTATACGTCCTGGGTCTAGAAATAGTCACAATTTTGTATGTGACTAACGATTTTACCACACGTGACATTTAAAATGCTTCAGATGGTGATTCGTATTGGTCGATTCGTTTCCTTTGGTCATTGGCTTGTTGGAACTGATGAATTTGCAGTCATTCACTCGGATAAGTCCTTCAAAGTTCCTTCGGTGAATGAGTACAGAAGGCATGTGAATCTACAGACAACGAATCACAGACCGGAGAGAATGCAAAACAGATTGAGCAAGAGACGAAGTTTGGTATGTCTTTAATTGAATCTTTCGAAGACTTAAATGTTGAAAATAAAATCACTGTAAATTTTGTTCGTCGTTCTTTGAAACAGGAATCCAAAGTACTTGGGAAGTTGTTACAGGACGCTAAATCTGAGATGCCCAAAAAGAAGAGAGTACGTAACAATGGAAACCCAAGACGTGAACGTGTTGATTCTTTTCGTACTAGGAACTACGATGAGGAGGAAAAGGTGTTCTTGTTTGTGGATCTGTCAGCGGTCTTGAAATATTTTGGCATCATCCGGTATATGTCACGGCACCCGAAGTTTGTTATCGTTTTTCCACATTCAGGTAAACTCACTGCTCCAAATAAGTAGTTGAATTCGAATACTTGCTTTTCTACTTTCTATTGTTGTGACCTATCGATATATTCAAGCTCCACCTTTTCATCAATAGTGGTAATATTATGTTCCTAATGACTCACTTCACTTTTTCAATTTTACAGTGAACAGAGCCCTTGATAGCTTGAAAGATGGGGATGAGAAGGACTCCAAGAACGCTCGTATTGCATCTCGCTGGCTAGAAAATGCAAGCTACAAGTCAAACATCGTAAGAATTTTGAGAGAGCACGAGAAGATCAAGTTGAACTCTTCGTATCCAAGTGTTCCCGTTGAGCAACCCTTGTAAGTTATTTCCTGTTGTTTGTATTTGACTCAGTGTATCTGAAACATGCGCGTTTTGTGTTGTTGACACAATAATTTATTTGAAACCTAGGGAATTCTACGACATAATGGAAAGTTGCAATTTTCTACGCAACCATGACCTGAAAGGATTGAGAAAAACTGGACACGAATTCTTCTCTGATATTCGAGACAAGTATCGACTCTTCTATCTAACTGGACACATGGATTTGATAAAACCGGCGACGATTGAGGCTGCTCAGAGTTTCTCCGTCTACCTGGACGTAATTTCACGCTACGAAAGAAGATTTGGAAGAGGGAGAAGAGTCCGATCAAAAAAACATAGTGGTTAACGGAATGGCCCAGTATTGCTGAGGAACAAAACGAAAGATGCAGCGTTGATTGAGGAACCTTTGATAAGGCAGTTCACTCGCTTATTCAAAAAGTCACAATCATACGAAATTGACATGAGTCATGGCTCTCTTTAGGTGTGTCGTTCCACTTTCCAACTTCGATTCAACAGACCTCTGTTACTCAAAGAAGATTTGACCGTCTACAAAGGAAAAGGAAGACGACCGTCATAAGAGAACAGGTGGAGCCTATAAAATCAAATTCAAAATTCAGAATGTGCAGCAGTTGGATGAAGGGTGCTCTATTGCTCCTGTCCGAACCCTGTTTTGGAATTCCACTGTGTTACATTTATTATATGCTAGACAAAAAATCTATTAGATGCTAGGACACAGATAAGGTTGAACTGGCAGGGTGGTAAATTGAGTCAATTGAACCTCGTTCGTATGCATGGGTCATTGTCTTGAAATGTTCTCGTATTTAGAGAGGGAAGTCGTATTTCTGCTTGTTTACACACTCGTAGGCCAAAACATCTTAGGTAGATTGCGAACATTTCATGAACAATAGCGAGTTATATCACCAAGAGGACTTTAGGACCATCATTGCTAACTTCTGTTGGCATTAGCACCAAGTCCTAAGGCAGGGGTATCCGTCAAAACCACCGCACATTTTACCTTGAACTAACGTTCCAATTAATATCTGAAACCTGAAACAATTACTGTCTCGTTGCCCTGTCCGAATTCGCTATGGAACTTCTGCTTGTATTTCCTTTACTTACGTTTATCTCTTGAGCGAAACACTAAAATTCTACTTCCTGTCAATCCAATAGCCACGTGGTGTAGATACTGACGTAGGTATTTGGCATACGTTTAAGATTATAATGGTTTTGTTAATCTTTAAACAGTCGAGCCGTAAATCATTTCCAGGTTCAATCAAGAGAGTATTGTGTTCATTATGATGTAGACACTTACACACTAAATTCGATCCAGATTTTCTTGTTAAACCAATTACTTAATTTCACTTACACAGTTGCTATAAAATTAACAAGAATATGAATGAATTGTCGTGCATTGTTATTAGCAATATGTTATAATTTGAACTGATCTCTATGAAATTCGTCAACATTCAGTTCTGATTGGCTTAGGATAGTTGGTTAGACACTTTGATTTACTGTAAAATCTACTAAAACTATGCTACATACATGCGGCTGAATGAAGTATTCGTATGTAGTGTTTTCTTCCGTTCCTTTGTTGTTGATTCTGGTTAGTCAAATAAACCCTTCAATTTACTTCTTTCCAGATTCTACCTGAACTCTTGAATTTATTACATCAACTCAGGGGCAAAAATTACAATATTCAAATATAGCCTAGAGAAGGACAAGTTAAAGCGGAAACACCATTAATTCCACCGACGCCGGCTTAAGGTCAAATGTTAAAATCCTCGGTTAGCCTTATGTTTTCCGTCATCCATTATACTTTTTGCTGGTCAGCCGTTTTATATTTATTAACTCTTAAAATGGTGTTACGATTAGTTCTTGGCATCCATAGGGTATTGCATCAAACATTCCGTGTTATGTTCTATGGACTTCAAATTCTGAGGTTCCAAATGCTGGAATTTAAAAGAAAATCGTTTTTTAAAAGACGGCAACTGCTCGAGCACTATTGAAACTTGAAACTGAATAAGGAAGGTCAATAAGCATCAAAACACGTACATTATCGAACTCGATTTGGATTGTTGTCGAATTAATTCCATTTCTGGAGAAAATCTGATTCGCTTGTGCCATAATAGAAACTTGTGCCGCTGGTTCCTGGCATCTATGCAATGTAAAGACAAGACTTCATGAAATTAACACAAACGCCGCTGGGTCTAATTTCAGTTTAGCATTTAGTTAGGAGACAATCAAACCTTAGATGGACCGAGGCAACGAATCTATTTCCCGCAAGTTGCCAAACATGAAATTCGTGTATTCCAACCACATCGTCTATTTCTTCAATCAACTGCCGTCTTAATTGGTCCAACTGTGAAGAAAAGAACTTGGTATGAATAATTCGAATTATATTGAGACCCCAAACTCGATTTCCAATTACATTGCCTGTTGCGTGCCAATTGTTTTAATTTAAGCAAGTTTTACCTGAATATGGGATGGTATTGCCTGAAGTAGAATCATCGAGGCCTGATGAACTAGTACATATAAAAAGAAACTTGAATTGGATTACCGACACGTATAATACCCTGTTAGCGCTCCCAGAATCGGTGAATAAAACTCACGTAGTGGCCATGTTGAGGTCAAAATAAGTACAACAATGATAATGCTCAACACAGGATCAATGTAAACGATGTAACTACGCCAGAACTCCTGGCCTTCATGCTCACGTGCTTCTTCTGTTGCCCAAACCACTGTAGCAGAAATAATTACTGCAATTGATCCCATTGCGTCCGCCAAAACGTGCAAGAAAACTCCTCTCATATTCATCTTCACAAAGTGGTAGAGTCGGTATTAGGTAACAATTAACAATCATGGAAGTACAAATAAATGTAGCGCTGTGGCCAACCTGAGAACTATTCAGAACTTTTCTTGGTGAACACTGATTTTGTAGTGCGGATTCCGGAGTTACCACATGTTGAGCGTGATTCAAGCCTTCACTACTACTGGCTCGTTGCATTCCAGTACTGACCGTTTCAGTATTTGGTGGTAACAGATCCGGAGACATTCGAGCAATTATTGGTATTGCAACTTCCGCCGAAGTTTGAGCAAGTCGTTTGGGTACGATTGGACTTGGAGCGGGTTCACTGCATCCTCGAGTGTGGCTATGCCCATGACCATGGGTGGTTTCGATGGCACCATGATGGCTGTGTGCATGCCCTAATGGTATGTAGTAAATGTTAATGCATACACAAATATATGTATTTGGCTATCGGTTATTTTATATTCAGAACAAAAACAATAAACGTTAACCTCTAAAAATAAACAATCCAAGCAAGTTTATGACCAGGCCACAAATCCCCACACAGAGGATCCACTGGGGTTCCGAGATGAGTTCAGGGTGAATAAATCTACCGATTTGTAAATATTTCAACGTTTAACAAATGAACTCGTAGAATCAAACTTGTAGATAGGGGCCAAGGAGTTCTTTCGAAATTTGATTAGGTATACTACCGTTTGAAGGCTTCCACCACGATTGTGACACAGAGCGCAATTAGGAAAACGGCGTTGATCAGTGCACCTAAGACTTCGGCTCGTGCCCATCCAAAGGTACTTTGCTTCCAGGGCCTTGGAGACAGCTAAATGGAATGCTAATTATTCAAAACTTTGAAAACAGAAGATATATTTACGTTGAAGTATGAATACTTACAAGGATTGACACAAAGGCAACAACCAGTGCTATCACGTCACTCAACATATGAAAGGAATCCGCAACCAAGGCCATTGAGTCACCGCAATACCCAACAATTAATTCGGTTAACATGAAACCGAAGGTCATGCAGAACATGACAAGGAGTCGTTGCTTTTTCCCGATCGACATCGAGAGACACATTTCTGGGTAATTTATCAAATTCGATTATTATCTAATTCGAACTAAATTCGACAAATAAAATTCTTCGGGCTTTGCTTCGTAACTTAGCCAATCCTAGGAGTTATAAGTATATTCTACCAGATTGGAAACTGACACTACATAGATTTACAACGCACTTGGATTTGACCGTTCAACTACGAATCATTGATAAAGATTTGAATTAATACACTTTCACCTTGGATTTAGTGTTGTAAGAAAGGAATATGGGTGTCTTTAAAAGAAATTATTGACGATCATTGTAAATTGGATCTGACTTGACTAGGCTTATTGGATATGGAATGGAGTCTGGTCTGAACGCAGTGGAGAAATGATGACTCAGATGGACGAACTTCCTTTAGGTAGGACAATTAATTCTGATTCTAAGAATTTGGATTGAAAAAAAAACTTTAAGTATAGCGAATTTTAAACTTCATTGGAACGAAATGCGGTAATGGTTTTTCATTCCGACCCGAAGCCGACCTAGAAAACATGCACTATTTTTTTTTGCATCGCTGAAGGATAGGTATTGTTCTATCCTCCAACACAATGGAGTGCTCATTGACTCCAACCATGAATTTAATGCTCATAAACATTAAAGAAAACATTTCATCGAACAATACGAAGTACAAGTATTCGTTATGTGCAATGTATTGTACAATGCATTAACTTGTCAATGTCTGCTTATTGTACTCCGGTATTGATTTGGGTGGAAACATCGTTTGCCACCCACGCTTCATTATACCATACTTCCGCATTCCGTAAAAAATTAGTTCATAATTTCGATTTTGGGAATAAAAAATTGCTACAATTGCAGAAATTGAAGTGGTAGATTTTTTAAATATTTTAA
Organism: Ceratophysella granulata; assembly: GCA_034694905.1. Classification (NCBI taxonomy): domain Eukaryota; kingdom Metazoa; phylum Arthropoda; class Collembola; order Poduromorpha; family Hypogastruridae; genus Ceratophysella; species Ceratophysella granulata. The sequence goes on along the minus strand of JAQFYU010000935.1, from coordinate 6,221 downwards.
AATGTGAAGCGCTGATGTATTTTCAAAGCAGTACTTTATTAATGGAAATAGAAATCCTAATGGTTATGTTTTCTCTAGTTTTCCACAGCAAGTACTGGTTGCGCAGCTCAATTCCGAGGCCCCATAGCCTGGTGGACAAAGGAGGAGGCAATTTTCAGCATCTTTTTCTTGCTCGGGTCCAAACACTGTTTGAGACTGGTTTAAATATAGAATGAATATTTAAATACTGAATAGTCTTAAAGAAACACTGACATGTAGCGTTACTACATTACATTACATATCTACTTACGCCTGTCTGGAACTCGGCTTGTACTGTTATGGAGTGAATACCTTCAACAAATAATAAACAACTATCAAATTACAGCACATTTAATGAAAGAGTTGTGAAGCGTGCAGATATGGTCGTTCAGAAATTACCGTTTCGATGAAAGAATGCTTTCACACATTTGACAATTCGTTGATAGTCGGAAACGTCGTTGCACCTATTCCAAGAAATTACACATAATGTCACAGATTGAATTGAAATCGTAATTGAATCTACCGTGGCAAGTTAGCCCAGGTTTAGTAAGCACATGCTAGATACTTATTGTTTACCTAATATGAATTGAGCCAACAATGCGATCGCCGGCAAGCTGCCATACGTGAAATTCGTGAATTCCAGTTACGCCGTCGACCTCCCTCAATAACTTCTTCTTTAGCTTTGCAACCTTGAAAACCATTCAGAATTTTAATAGTTATTCAAATATAAAAACGTACAGCTTTGTATGTAAACTTACGTTGATGCTAGCAGGGATCGTTTGAAGCAGAACCAGAGAAGCTTCTTGGACTAGAATATACAACTCGATGTCAATAAAAAGTCAGTGACAGTGATCAGATCAATGATGTATGAAATCAAGTAATTCCACTTACCTAGTGGCACTGTTGAGATGCAGATTAGGATAAGTATCAGTACTGTGAGAACCGGGTCCAGATATTCAATCAGTTTCCAGGGCATCACATCTACACCGTTCACTTGAGCTGCTAATCGTGGTTTCTCTGTGAAGTAGACCAATCCAGCAACAATAACGACTACAATGGAACCTAAGATAAGAACAAGAAACGGTGAATGAAACGTTGTCTACATACACATGCTTCTCAAATAAGGTTTCGCAAAGCGACTTCTACCAACCTAAAGCGTCCGCGACGAGGTGAAGATAGACACCCTCAATGTTCATCTGCAAGAACACATTCAAATATGAATGCATTATATTAATAAACATATGTTAAGATTCATAGCTCTTAAATCGCCACACTTTAAAATTACATTTTTCTTCGGGTTGTCGTCCCCATCATCATGCTCTGTGTTACTTTCCTCCAAAGTGTTAGTTGTATGATTGTTCGCTCGGGCATTGACCAGAACTGCCGTGTGGTCCGAACTTCCGGTTCCAGCAGGCGGAGAATGGATCGAAGACGACTGTTTGTCAGGAAATATTATGGAGGGTTTGGGGTAGAGATCCGTTGTCATAGGAGGGGCAGCCATTCGGGTGAGGCGACTGCCGCGATGCTTTAAGAGGGATTTTCGACGGTTTGAGGAACCCTGAGTATGACCACCATTGTTCCCATGGCTATGCCCATGTCCATCACCCTCTAAAGCAAAGCCAAAATCCTAAAATTCTTTGATCAGGGTTGAAGAAAGGTAAATGTTAAACTGTGTTAGTTATGCGCGGAAGTTATTTTACCATAAAACAAGCAGAGGCCAAGCAAATTCATCAATAACCCACCGGCTCCTACGATCAATACCCAGAGTGGTTCTTCCAGGAGATGTGGTTCGATGAAGCTGCATTTACAATATGAAATCTCAATGTAAGCTACTAGTACCATTACTCATACTGGTAAAACCAATAGTTCGAACAAATGCGGTCAACATTTACATGTAACCTAATCAATGTGTGATAAATCCGAAAAATGACTTTTACAGAAATTATATCTTACCCTTCGATTGCTCGAATGAACAAGCTGAAGCATAGGGCTAGTAAAAATACTCCATTGATCAAAGCACCCAACACTTCAGCGCGGGCCCATCCGAAGGTACTTCGCTTCCAAGCTTTGGGTGCCAGCTGTTCACAAACGAAAGGAAAAGCAAAAAGCACAATGAAGCCAAATCTAAATTAGCTATTAGCTTACACAATGAAATGAAAATATTTTCGATTTTATTACCGCAAGGGAAATATATCCCACAGTAAGTGCTATTACATCGCTCAGCATGTGAAAAGCATCCGCCAACAAGGACATACTCTTGAACCTCACACCAATGACTATTTCGAGAACCATGTATACAAACGTCAAAACGAACAATACAATCAGGCGTCGTTTCCGGGATGCATCAGATATCATTTCTTGGCCTTTGTGCTACTGGGTAATTTAGAATTTTGAATCATACGAACTAGAGAAAACTGACAAATAATTTTGAAGAAAAATTGACTAATTATATTCTGAATCCTGAAATTCATAAATATTAATTTTTTCAATATTCTATAAATCGCGAATAATCAACTGTTTGTAGAACGAAAACATTAAACAAATTCAATAAACAAGTTTCCGTTGTTAGGAGCGCCCTCAAGGTTTACCACTTTATTGGTTGGGTTTAGGTGAAAACTCATCAAAAGTGGATCATGAGAATTACTTCGATTCAATATCATTAGCTATTCGGAAAATCATGTTCATAGGTAATCTGAAATATTTGTAGGTTCTGCTTTCGTTTTTGAAGTGGATGTACGTACAAACACGATTTCAGTTAGCCCTTAATTTCATTTCCTCACTTTAACCTTCAAAGATTCTGAAAATACTGAAACTCTGATGGCATTTGATCTAAAACCCTACCAGTAATATTATGATTTACAATACAATACAAGTAAACTAATTAAAGTAACCTTGGGAGCAACTGATCAGGGCTCTGGTGATTCAAGTTGCTTTAAAAAAAACATGTCGATTCTTTCTCCAAAGTCAAAGTTCGAAAAGAACGAACCACAGTGAAAACCATCATCATTTCATTGCGTCGTTGCATATCTTGTAAGTAGCTTTGTGCTAGAAACTTAACGAACTTTATATTAACTGCTACACAACTCACAACCGGTTAACTTTCACCTGGAGGTTTTTCTAACGTAAAACCTTGTAACTTGATCCAGTCGAACGATTATGATCTGATTAAATTACTATGATTGGAGGTCCGTCGCGGTGAGTCTAAGCCACCCAAACACCCTGACAAGATGCCAACTGATCAACAGAATAAGCAACTACAAGAATCACTACCGAATGCTAGGAAGGGCCCATTGGCTCCAGAATTAAAAGGACAGCAGCGACTTCAAGAAGCTCAAGAGCAGGATAATGGATTTGGTATTAAGTAAGTTTGAAAAGATATGAATCTGCGATTAGGCGTCTATCGGATTTAAGTTTGTATTTTGTAATCTGGATTCTATATTTGACATTAGAATTATTTCCATATAATCTAGTAAACTAAAGGATCGCCAAGGTAAAGTCCCCGAAGTTGAACTTCAACATCACGGAAGCTTGACAAAAGTGGCCTATCTGAAACAAGCGAAGCACATAGAACTAAAGCCTCAGCCTCACGTCCACACACATCCGCATGGAAAACAACACCGTAAGCCAGTACTCGTTTCGTTCGAGCAGCATCCACATGGACATCACCCTGTTTCAAGTGGGGAGAAAATCCTTCAAATGAATATTGAAGAACTTGCGGACGTATGATGAGCATATATAGTATTTTAAATATATTTCATAATGTATTTCATGTCGTCGATGTTATGTAAAACATATTTTTTGTGATTACACAGAAACTATTTCCAAATTTGGAAACCGAGGCAATGCAAGATTCGGATGAAGGGAAACCTTTGCGGAGAAAGCAGAGCATCGCCAAAGAAAGTTCAGTGGATTTTAAGCGGCTGAAGAAGAGAAACGAGTCGGCGGTTGCTGCTGAAATGAAAAGACTTCTCCTTGCAGAATCCAACATTTCCCAGATTTCAAGAAAGTCCCGAAGGGAAGATGGCCGTGAATTCACCGAAATGGAAGCAAATTTGCGAAGACAAGATGAAGGTGAAAGTACGCCAGAAGAAGAGGTCATTTGCTGTGGATCCAGAAATGCCAAGAAGAAGAAATTGAAGGAGAAAAGTCTGATCCATGTTCCTCATGAGCTGGGCTCAGAAATCTGGATGTATAAACTTCAAAGGCTCTCCAAGTGGTTGGTCATTGTTGTCGCCGTGATGGACTTCTGTTTTGCCCTTGAGGAAGTGTACCGGATCCTTATTCGACGCATGAAGTTCGAATTCTTGTTCATCGAGCAAGTCTACAACTGCATCGAGTTGTTGCCATATGGATTCTTGGCGCTGCTCCTGACGCATATCATCCATGGCGTCCTCTCAGTGGCTCTACTGTTTATGACGAACAAACGGACTTGCATCTTTGCATTGTACTGGATAATATCTCAAATCATTCTATTTCACATGATGCTCATGGAAGCTTACTTCTCGACACGATTTGCCAAGAAAGACTCGTTCAAGAAATTCATTCGGCATTGGGGTCCAACGTTTGCCGTCGACCTCGTTCAACTCTTCATCGTAGCCTTCCGATTCTACAAATTGTACAATCCATATCATCTACGTCTCAAAGATTTGGCAGCCTCTGCGACTGTGGATCGTTCCATGAACAGTGAGATACATCTGAGGACTTCTCCCTTTCTTCAGAGCAAGGCAGCAGTTCGTCAAGCGGCCACATTTGAAACGCTGGCCGTTGTCAACAAACTCCATGACATCCACTTGAGTTCTGGCGTTCGACCTGATCAGAATACTATTAACCGTGAAATCTCACTTGGAATTCAACTCTTGAGAGATCGTACTAGATATCCCAGGAGCAAAGTATTGAATGACATTGCAGAGGAACTCCGATTAACTGCTGCTGAAAATGAACAAAACAATTCCTGAGCACAACCTGGGACATGCAAGATCACCATTAAATGGCAGCATTCAAATTATTTATGATAAAGAATGATGGCAATCGTGAAATCGAAACTAACGATAGGATAGGAGGTAAATTTTGGGAATTATGGGAATCCTGACCTCAAAAATAGGCTTGGATTGAAAATGCCAAGAAGCGCTGCTAATAAAGGAATTAATTTTGTCCTTCAAGATGTGTTGGATCCAATAGTAAATTAATTGCACAATTCCAAATCTGCAATACTTATTGCTTCTAGTTTTCCATGTATCAAACAAATATACAAATACTTACTTCGTGGAAGATTAAATAAATAATTATAAGTTTAAAATGTATATTATTTACCTAATTGTATCTTGGTTTTAGGTAATACTATAAACAATACACAGCATTTAACTTTCCATCCATTGCCATTTTTAGGGTTAAAAAATAGCAAAATTCCGCCCTCAACTTGTCACATGTAAAATTTTCTGTATTGCTTTCACCTTTCACACTTCACACCATACTTTTGAACGTGAGAAACTCAGAAATGTAGTGAATGTTTGGGGCAGAGTACAGGAAGTGTGATCAAAGTCAAGGAGAAGAATTCTGTCCGTCACTCGTCACTCGTCATGCTTGGCTTCACTTTCCCCGCATGGTATGCAAAAAATATATTGCTCTTTCATTCTTTTTAACTTATTATCGACCCAAGAATCTCAATCCCATCATGCACTAACAACTTTCTTCAACTCTCGTTTCTCACTTTTTCCCCTTCTCGTCGATTCCGTGGAGCTAAGAAGAGCCACCGAGTTTTTTCTTCTCTGATTTGAATTCACTTGAATAATAGAAATGGAAAGAGAATTGAAGACAGGGACAGGATCAAATGAGAGGATGCATAGCATAGCAGGATTCATTGAGGACGTCGCGTCGGGAAGAGACGAATGAGAATCTAGTGTGTATAAATGAAAGAAGTGCGTTATGCGTCAATTACGCCCTGACTTAAGCGTTATCCCCCCCTCCTCTACAATGTCAGGCTCTCTTCTATCATATGGGTGGTTAATCTAAATAAATCAATTTAAAAAATAATAATTCAAGACAATATGGAATGGACTGAAATCTGAAATTGAATAGACTGTGTTCAGTATATTCCTCAGTGATTTGATTTTACGAGTTTTAGATTTTAGAGCTGAATTGAGGCTGGGATTTGACGTGTAACGCTTGAGGTTTTTTTGAGAAAGTGAATGTAAAGATGGAGTTGA
>JAQFYU010000934.1:0-17596 GCA_034694905.1 Ceratophysella granulata | reverse complement strand
TTGGTGTTTCTCGAGGTTAATCCCAGAAAGCAGTTGGTGGTGTGGAGGAGATGATCGAGCGAAGGAGCAGGAGGAGCGGAAGAAGCTGGAATTCCTGAGTTGAAGCGAAGGATGACGGAAAGGCACGCAGACTGTGAAGCCGGAATTCGGTTGTGAGCACTCACACGCCTCCACACCACCTGCACCTCCTTCCCTTACTCTAAATTCCACCAAATTCCGGCCCTCACTATTTTCCGTGGCAAAAGTGATGTGGATGTGGATATGTGGTCTCTTCAGGAATGTCAACCTCTATCGCATCGCAATCGTCTCATCCATCTGTTCTGTCTGTTGTGCCAGAGAATTCGCAGTGGAATTCGGTGGAGCTTCTTACCGAATTTTACAGAATGAAATCAGTTATGCAATCCACCGGATTAGTAATACGACAAGCTGGATGAGCTGTGTTAGGAGGGATGGAATTTGAAATACCGAAGTCTTAATATAAATTCTGTCGGCTGAGAGACAGCACCAGCTCAACGGTCTACAGCAAAGGGTGCACAAATCGAAATTAAAAATTTCAAATATATTTTTCAAGAATACAGAAATATAAATTATGAAATATTCGAAAATCACAAGTAACTTAAAATATTTTTCGATTTGAGCACCTTTTGCTGTAGGTCTGACCTGAGACACTGCGCTGTACTTAGGGATTTTCTAACGACGGACGGACGTCTTTTTTTTTTGTAAACGACAAAAATAGCGGACCTGCAGAGTTTATATTAACGAACGATATGTACATTTTAAAAAATTGGATACTAATATAGTATGCGATCCAGGTGGATCGCATACTGTATCAAAAGTCTTTTTCGGCATAGTATGAGATCTACCGGATCGCACACTACACACTATACTACCTTTTAGTCTTGTACTTTTAAGGTTTCATTTTTAATCTAAACGCCTGCAATTTATGTAATGTACATCTAAATGAACATTCTAGAAAGGTAAAATTCAACACAAAAGTAGTTTTGCGCAAATTGCAAAATAATATATGCGAAATCCAAAATACTACAAATAGTTGAATGGTGGAATTTAAACAGAATTAGGTATGTAATGCAGATTTTGCGATACAAGGATGAACTTTATTTGAATTTACACTCTTTTGCAACTTCTGGTAAATAAATAATTTCTAAAAAGTAGAAGACTAAAAGTTAGTACAGTATGCGATACGGGCGGATCGCATACTATATTGGTACCAAAAATTGTTATTGGAGACTAATGTATTCTAGGCTTTTCAATATTTCTAGACTCTGCCATTATTTTAAATGAAATTTAAATGTATCATCAAAGTTACTTCATGACAAGCCTTAGTCGGGTGTGTAAAATCAAATATTTTCAGTATAACCGAATCTGAACCCTAAATTCGAGAAGCTTCAATTTAAAAACCTGAAGGGGTTGGTTTAGGCCTCCAACAAAACTATGAGCTATAAATACGGATGATGAAAAAATAAATTAGGGAAAATTGAACACGCATAGATTTTTGGTGAACCTGTGGATGAATGTGTTTGAACGTCGCTTTGTCAGCTGTAAAACTGCATGCTGCATATATGGTAGCCGATAGGAAGGCTAAGCTGGCATACCTATGTAAAACCATAGAACCTCAAAACTCGAAAAACCCTTTATATTGCTTTGGGGCGTCCGTGCCGTAGTTTATTGCAGCTCAGAGGCTCGCACCGTGGTTTTAAGTCTTTTAGGCCTTTGAATCCATGTATATAGGGTTTCTAAAGAATAGGAATTATGGTTCAGAGACGAGACATACAGTTGAAATTTTGAGGCACTTGAAATTAATTTTTTGCAATGATGAGATGGAAGGTTCAGATGCAGGCACAACAGAAGTTAAAGGACCTCGAATATATAAATATATAAATATATAAATTTTTTGTCATTAGGGACTTAGCGACTTAGCGAGTCGATTAGATCTTAATCACTTCAAATTAAATGTACATATAAGTTAGGACCAGAGCCCGAAAACGTCCAATGGCCGTTTTGAAAAAACGACCATAGCCCGAAATTTGCAATCAATGCAATGCAAATGTTGCAATATCAATACTGAAACTTAATGCATGTTAATCACGAACCTATTCAAGCTATTTAGCTATAGAACAACATATTTAACCGAGGTTGGGTTGGGTTTAACAAGTTTTGTATCCAACAGAATTCTTCTAAATTCCTGAAACAAGATAGCCTAGGGCGTTTTAATTAACAAACCTAACCAATCCAAAATACTTCAAGATTATGTGTTTAGGTCATGCTAGGTTAGGTTTAAATGGATTTTGAAATATTCCTATTTTTTGAGGAACTTTTCGGGCATTGGTCGTTTTCGGGTTCTGGTCCTAAAATATATAATCTACCCATACTTAATGTATAGAGCGAGAGGATTAACTTGACCCTCGACACCCTACACCGTTTCCGGCGCCCCAACCGAACCGCATCTACATAGATTTGTGTGTTAGGAAAGGCTTATGCAACGTCCGGAAAAAGTTTAGGCGTTCTACAATTTTATGTTGACACTAGGCTGACCGTCTTTGTGATATAGTTATATTGACTTTTGTGATTTTCAAATATCCAGGAAGAAAGTAATGAAAGGCCACAAAAACATAAACGCTAGCACGCATATTGCAGCGCGCTAATACAATAAGTATCCAGGCACAAAACCAACCTCTGCAAAGTTTGAGAAATATTTAACTATGTTTAATTAACCTTGTTTCCATCAATTTTTGTATTATATTTAAGTGTAAGACTCAACAAAAAATTAATTTATTTTAAATAATAACAAAATAATATAATTATATTTGAAATGTTGACCGGGGGCTTATTCAGTTTACAACCTTTATGGTTCGCGGTCCGAAGCGTCAGCCAAGAATACTATATTTTTTCAAGCACAATCAACTTAAATCCCAATATTTATTGTGTAGATCGGAAATATGTTTTCCGAATTCCTTTGAGCACAAGCAGGAGCTACTGCACAAAGATGCGAATGTCACAAGTACGAAAACAAATATGAAATCGATTGTCACACTGTTGTTATTTGGTACAATTATATACGACATGATAAAAAAGAATGTCGATATTTGTTTCAGAATCATTTTTATCTTATCATTGAATACAAAAGGGAACTCGGAAACGACTTTTGACCGGGCTACTCGTTGCTGCTTCAATTCAAATCCAGTTGCAGGGTTTCGAGTTTCGCCCATTTTGCATATTTTCACAGTTTTGCCCAAAAGTGGTCAAAACTGGGTTTAACTGGGGGAAACTGGGCAAAACTGGGGGAAACCATTTTTAGCGGCAAATTTCAAATTGCACAGGCAGTACATACCGTGCCATGTCTCGTGAACCGTTTATGTGAGCTAAGTTTAAGTTGAACTAGGTCATTTATATTTATAATTAACCGGTCGTTGGAACCGAGGAGGGTCAAGGAAGTCGTCGATGTCAAGAACAAGATCCTAAGTCTCACACCACAGAACACACCATTCTCATCGTAGAGTTGGCCCTGGCTGAAGTCTAAAATATGCATATCTAAACAATCGCATTGTCCAAATTGCGTCAACTTCGTCACTGTGAATAAGCGCTTCAGGTTGCACATCAATTTTAAAAAAACATTTAAGTACAAATAAACCATAAGCCAAGCTGAGATAGTATTCCATTGTCAAATCTGTACTAATTCCATTGTAAATCGAAAGCAAAAAAGGAGGCCATTTGAATATCAAGCGAACTGAAATCATTTTGTAAATCCAAACATAATTGGCTTGTCTCGCATACTTTTCTTCAGTGTTTGTTGAACATTTGCAAAAGGCTGACCAGTCTTCAATTCAGAATTCAATTGAGCATAGAACAAAGCACAATACCAAAAACTGCAGACAGACAGCAGTCAGCAGTACGTATTGGGGAAGAAAATCAATTTTTTATACTTTTAGCGTTCTGTTTTGTAAGTTTCAATCTCAAATCTCACATTTACCGAGCTCTTTTCAAGGTAAATTAGTTTTTCCCAGTTTCCCCCAAAATGGAGTGGTGGGAATAACTGGGATAAACCCAGTAAATCCCGCCCCGGTTTAAACCGTTTGGGCATAACTCGAAACCCTGCCCAGTTGTGTATTGTGCAGCAGAAGACCAATTCCTTTGCCGTGCACGAAATTCAAATATTGAAAGAAGAGGTGTCACTTAATTTACTCAAAATAAAAAGTGACCACCTCCAAAACCAAGCACAAACAAATTACCAACTCAACCTCAGTGCTCTTTGACCTTCCAGTCCGGTTGGATTGTTTGGGTGCCTGATTTGTCTTGGTATTGAGCTCACAGTCAGAATGAGTGGGATCAGATTTGAACTGCAGAAGGAATTGTTTGAGGAGACCAAGGAACGCCTCCATTCCGTCGTAGGTGTCAACAAATTGGGTGGGAAGAAGAAGCCACAGTCTTTCCTATGTATTACGGGCAGCATCGAAAGACCCGTTCGGTTTACAATCTACTTGGTAAATAACACCTACATTTCGTCCAAAATATCACGTAAATCTAATAATGCTCGGTTTTGATGCGATGCTGAATCCTGTTATCTTACGTTGTACGCCATGATTTCAGACATGATGCATGTTATAGAAAGAAGCGCTTGGCAGACACCCTTAATATTCTACTGTACTGTGTGATACCATTACCATTATTAATGCATAGCACTAATGGGTTACTGTCAGGAATGCTGAATGCATAACCTACTACGGCATAATGATTAATGATACTATGTACTATGTATCATTGTTATTTACACGGCTTTTCTACAACAAATAAATGACTTTCTAGATAAAAAAGAGCGAGAAAGGATTCAAGCGAAAACAGTATTGGACCTTGTCAACCTTGAAAGAATCCAACTATAGATCTAAGGTGAGTTCAATTGATTTTACAACATTTATACCCACAAAATTGACCGTCAAAATGGAAATCCATTCTAATTTTTTGTCAATAGGAATCGCTAGAATTTGATTTGCAGCTAGACAATAAATTTTATCAATGGGAAGCCGAAATTACCGAAGAGAAGGACGTCTTCTTTGCAATGTTGCATAAGGTAAGTATAAAACAAGTTCTTCCTGAGATTAAAATCCGATTTGAAGGGAATACTCTGTATAAATCGAAACCTGAAATAGATTTGTTCGAGACTTCACCGACCACCGAAATTCTTAAACTATCAAGCAGAAGAAGACGATGTCGGTGGAGCAAGTAGTATTGTAGCAATAGCCGTTCCCAAAGATGGTCCAATTGAAGACAGTGATGACGAGGAGTTTGGACTCACAGATCGAGAAGAAGCCGATCTCGAAAAAGTATTTGCACGAGTTGAGAATACAGTTGTTAATGCAGAGGCATACATGGAACAACTGGCAAAGGAGTTGTCAATACTTGATGGGGTAATCTGTCTAGAATTAAACTTAAAATCGTTAAAACTTAAATGTTTTTATGACGGGGCTAACTAATGTTCTTTTGTTCTTATAGGAGAATATACACAGCATTATGGAATCTGAAGGTCAAATCAATGCGTTGATGGGCTCTATAGATATTTCGGTAACAGCATTGGATGAGATTGATGCGGAACTGAGCTCATATGAAGAAGCTGTTCGTTATGTACGAAAATCTGTTGAGAAAATAGAAGAAGAAAATTTGCAGATGGGCGTTGCTGCTATGAATAATCAACATCTCTTAGCCGAACTAGAAAATCTAATTGATGTTCTCGACTTTCCGCAAGCTTCGTATCTTTCGGATGCTGACCTAAAAACTGAGGAAGGAATCAAGAAAGCTACGTACGCAGCACTTCAACTGAAAGAAACGCTTAACATAGAGGTAGCTGATTAAGTCAAACTTATGGTATTTGAACGAAGCAATAGAAATAAATATTTCATTAGTCGTACATAATTTGCAGGACAGGATACATCCGTCTCTTCTCAAGATGACCGCCGTATTAGAACAGAGGAAGTCCTTGGAGAAGGTTCGGGAAAAGTTCTCGAAAACTCTGACTCTTCACTTGGATGATTTGTTCAATAAATATGGAGGCGGTTCTGAAAACAAAGGAAGCTATATTCAAGCCCTTAGACTCTGTCCGCTAAACCGAATGCACAAAGAACTCCTTCGATATCGAGAACTTAGCGGGTGGCTAAAGACGTCAAATCCAGATTTGTTTTCCAAACTCCTTCATTCGTATACGTCAGGCAGTTCGGGTGTTCAGAAAGTCTATGAGGAAAATGTTACACTACTATTCAAGGAGGCAGCCAAGAGAATATCCGGAGCAAATGCTTCATCTAGATGTAATTAGTATTACAATGTTACAAATCAATGTTGCAGTGCACTTGAAAAGTAGAATATCTCGGACACTTACTGAATTTTTTAATTTTCACTTCATAGTATCAGGTTCCATCACAGACCTCCGAGTTCGGGGACGATTTTTTGGTAAAACCCGAAGTCTAGCAAATCGGGATGGTGACACAGAAAGCCAGGGATCCGGTGAAGGGTAGGATCGTTGGACCTTATATTTCCAATCAATTATTCAGTGTGGTTTCATGTACATATTTCGAAACTTTGCTTTCTATTTTAACAGTTCGGTTGACTCGTTGGAACGCCAACACTTCTACGACGTATTTGAGCAACTTTTAGAAGGCCTTGGACCTGCTGTTAATGCTGAAGAATATTTCATATCGAACTTCTTTCATATTGAGGTATCGGGTGGAAGCACGCCTTCTTCAGCAGCCTCGCCGTCCAGAGGAAGCGGAGGAGAACTGAGGCGAATCATGGTCACCCTGTTTGGCTCGATAGAGTCAGAACTCAATAGCTTCCTCATGGCATATGAAAAAATGGAGCCCAGGTAGGTCACTTGTTCAGCTTTTCATATTAACTGAGAGGACTATCATACTGTTCACTAATTACTGTTCATATAGAAACACATTCATTTACATTTAATAATGATTTTCCTTTCAGTTTTTGCATGGGTGCGATGGTAAGACTGGGTCATCATGCCTTGAAACCTGACAATACTTCCTGTTACATTGGAGTGATCTTTGGCACAGTGCTCATTCAAGAGAAACGAAGTTTTGATCGCCTAATGAATTCTTATGTTCAAGCAATTGGTGAAACACGACTTCATCGTAAATCTAAGTTGGGTATTTTGGCCTTTGTTGCTGAGTTTGAGGTAAGTAGTAATCATTTTAGAAGAAATGGAAATACAGCCAATAGTAGCTCACGATCACGAATAATGATGTGAACATCTTTAATTTTTATGTCGTTTATTTTAGGACTTCGCAATTATGGCTGAATCAATATTTGACACATCTGCTCGAAGGAGTGAACTAGAAAAATGGTACGTCCGAATGCTCTCAGCTATTTTTGATGGGATTGCACGACATTCTGCAGACAGTGGGAAAACTCCTGGTGAAGTTGTACGAATGGAAAACTTTCATCGGCTCCACGCCATCCTGTCAAAACTCAAAGTGCCTGCAATGGATGCTCAGAAGAGAGAGGCCAAGGCCAAATACAACGAAGCACTAAATGCCTATGTCACAAAGTACTTGGGCCGTCCACTCGTCAAGCTTAATGTAATCAATACTTGGTTTGATCATAATCCTATAATGTACAATCTTTAAAAAAGCTTTACACTCATTTTAATGTTTTCCAGGAGTTCTTCGAAGGGGTTCAGCAGAAGGTTAGCCAAGGTGTAAAAGAATCCGAAATTGGATACCAAATGGCTTTCAGTCGAGCGGAGCTCAAGCGAGTAATAAAAGAATATCCTGCCAAAGAAGTAAAGAAGGGACTTGAGTCTCTCTGCAGAAAAGTTGAAAAACATTTATCAGAAGAGGAGAATTTATTACAAGTGCGACTTTATTCATATCTAAAATTAACATTGCCATCTCAAATGGAAATTATTAATACATGTTTGCCGTTTCACAGGTGGTTTGGCGGGCAATGCAGGAAGAGTTCATAGTTCAGTACAAATCCTTAGAGAGTCTAATAGGTCGTTGCTATCCTGGAGCCAAAATAACTCTGGAAGTTACCATAGAAGAAATCCTCATCTTCTTCTCGGAAATAGCTCAGTCACATTAGCCACCGTTCCTGTGTTATGCACACAATTCTGCAGCTGAGTCGAAGATTGCCCTAACTTCGATATAAAAATCCGAACTGTGCTACTTTGACTATGATAAGCAGGCCAACCTTGGAATACCTCAGAATGTAAACTTACAAAACTAGAAGAATATGTGACATACGGGGTGAAATTTCATGAACATTTCATGCTCGCGACCATGTTTCGTCTGAGAACCAATTCGTACTTCCGTTTTGCAACGTACCTGTTATGCGTAATTGGAATTTTGTACTTAACCTGTACAGTTAGTTCATATCAGCTTCAAAATCCCAAAAGTGTGAATCTATAGAATAAGTAGCCCGAAACCAAAGACATAGAGATAAATAGATATTTGTATTTTATTCATAAATAGTTCACTTGTGTTCATTGTAGCTACAGAATGACATTCCATTCCCCGCTTCTTAATAATGACAATCAGTTTCAGAGTCTATTCTACATTTGTGACATGTACAATAAAGAAGTATAGTAAATACTTTCTTGGTAACCTTCTAAGTTTGTCTTTACGCCGAAAGTTTGATTGAGGTAGATTAGGTCTTGACTCCTTAGGAAACGAGAATTGGAATATACAATTTAGATGTGTTGTAATTTGTACAATGCAATGCGTATTGACGTCTCATTATTACTATTGTTGGGTTTGTTATTATGGCAGTTTAGAACTCTTCGGCTGCGAATTGGGAGATTTTGAAGGCCGTTTCGATGACGTTTTGAGTAAGGCTTCCGTCCTTGTAGCAAAGGTACGTCTCACGGTCTCCATAGAGTCTCCCAACAACCCAAAAGTCCAGTGTTCGAATCTTGGCTTTCTTCTTCTTTGTGGCTGGTTCATCCTCAATCTCGTACTCGAAGAGGACGCCGTGTTCACAGACAGGAGCCAAGGATTTACTCACCCACTTCCGGTCAGGTGAAGCCGGATCAGCCAAGGCGGCCTAGAACACAATAGAATTGGTTTAGTCATGGTCATATCATAATTAGTGTGGGCATATTAATCATTGATTAACTCGATGTTTCCTAAATATTCAGGAATGCTCTGATGTATGTAGGTTGTAGTTCAGTTCCAATCAGTGATGATAGTATCAGAATCCGAAAAGGCAAATGGCCGTCTTGAAGTAACAACCAAAGTAGCCCGAATATACTATTTAAATTGTAGCGCTGCCAGGCTTGTTAGTCAACCTTATCGAAATCGAACCTATTCGAGTTAAATCACCATAGAATAAATTATTTAGCGGATATTAGGTTAGGTTAGATAAGTTTTTTAACTAAAAACTATAACAAAATTCTTCAAAATTCCTGAAACACGATATAGCCTCCATGTTCGTTTTAATTGGCAAACCTAACCAATCCAAAATATGTCAAGAATGCGTGTCTATGTCATGTTAAGTTAGGTCTTAGGTTTGAATTGATTTTTCAATATTCCAAAGTTTTGTGACACTTTTTGGACATTGGTCGTTTTCGGACTCTTGGTCATTACATACTGTAAACCAAAAAACTCCGAATAACTTTCTATATAAGTTAGCTTACCCGAGCTTTTGCAGCTTTGTGAAGAATTTCGTGAGAAATGGAAGCGCTGAGACGAAACTGAGTCATGACTTGTTCGTAGACCGGGTCACTAGATCCGTTTAGTGAGACGAAGTATCCGTTTCCATAATCCAAATGAATAAGACTCAGCAACACATCCCCCTTCATGACACTATGAAACAAAATTCTATTTTAGACAATTTGCACAGAAGCGGAAATAGTAAACTTAAACTCCTCAAACGAATACTTTTTCCATAACTTGAAAATACATATGAAATAAAGCTGGATTTATGGATTGCCAATGGATGGAAATTGGGGGTCTCACGGGGTCTGGAAGACCCACATGAACTTAATTTAATACTTTGCTGCGTCGTCTGCTTGGAATAACAAGGAATCTAATATCGTGTGATTTAGAAGCGATAAAAAAAAATACAGAGAAAGAGGAACCCGTTGAAATTTGCAATGTGTGCATGTGCAAAAAGTTAGCGGAGTCAAAACTTTAGAAAAGTTATGTACTCCAATCACACATGTTTTTAGTTGCTCTTTGTACGATTCAACGAAAACATGGAGGCGTAATCAAAAGAAACTTTTATGTTCCCTTTTGTTGTCACGAAAATAGGTTTCACCTCTTCAAAAGAGCAAATGGAACTTTGCCAATTGAAGGGACCAAATGCCTGTTTGCACATTGAAATTTGAAATAAACTTGCAATTAAATTAAACTCATGCAAAATGCACAGCATGCGATGGCTCTACTAGCACAACGTTTAGAAAAGGCACGGCTTTTCTAGGTTAAATGTACTCGTATTACGTTACATAGTACACGCAAGTTTGTTTGGTATCAGTCGAAACGAGTTGGTATAACATTTTTGTTAACACCAATATTGTTTTGGACTTGCAATAATTTATATAATCGTTGAAACAGAAATATTTCAGGCTATTGTAAAAGATACTTTATTTAAATGCACATCACAAACTACAACGATGAATAAATTGTTTTCTCGAATCTTAAAATATATTGACGGCGTTTCGTATATAAATATTCCATCTCTGTTTATTAGTGACCCAGGGTTCGAATAAGCGAAAATACATATTATATTGCATGCACGTCAAACCGCATTTTTTAAAAGTCTATGTAAAATTCCTTTTTCGCCCTTCCGGCTTAACCTATGAATCGCATTTTATTTGTATGCTACGAAATTAAAATCTTGTCCTATCCCAAAAAATTTAAAAACTAAACTATTACTACAGCTGTGGTCATTCAAATTAGCCTGGAAAACGTTTTTCCTTTCATATTTGTTGACTGTGGCGTGTAACCCTTTTATTCACACAAAAAACACAGCTGGCTGCAACTACACCCGCCCACTAGTATAGTGCACTCAAACGCATAATCAGGTAATGGGAAAATACAGAAATACAATCCTATTTTAGGTTTCCAGTTTCCATTACACATAAGGTAAGGATGTGATAAAAGCATCAGCATTCATTTTCTGAGTCTTCCTTTTTTTGGAAGAAAGCGCATAGAGAACGCAAAGCATGGATTCATAAATCGGAGTTACATGTTACATTTTCCAAGGAATCTGAAAATAGGAAACCTGTTCGTCGGATCAGATCTCCAGTCAGGTACATGCAAGTTCTATCTCGGCCTTTTTCTTCCTTCCTTAATGCTTCATAAACCCATTCTTCTCCCGTTTTCCCCGAAGCGAGGAGCAGTAGTTCTGCGTATGACTTTCTTTCATGACCTCATAAAGTCTAATATTCAGCCCATAGGATGCACGATTGTCATTTCCCATGTACGGATAATTTGGGTAATATCCACTCCGTTTATTGTCCACCCGAATGATCCAGGGATACTCTGCGTTTTCCCAGATCCGCTTACCGATTCGATATTCAACCATAACTTTGAGCATTAAACCTCGTAGGCCTAAAATTTTGCTTAAGAGCCAGAACCCAGTTTACACTTAACGATCCTTCTAAAATTTAGAACTCACAGAATTGGGTACTTCTTCTGCTCTTTCCCAGAAGTTGACGTGGATGGCTGGCTTCCGGTGCTCAAAGTTGCACTCTGAAAATAAAAAGTGAGAATTTTGGATTTTACCAGGACTGACCATTTGCACATTTTCAACGACTTGCTAGTTAAACCTTTTGCCAGGCTTAAAACGCATTTCTGGCCGGCTAACCTCGACACTGATTCTGTCAACGGAATGAGAATGTGTCTCGGACCCCAAAAGTGGGCTATTCAATTTTCGTATACAAGATACTCTAAAAATCTTTATTTATCACTTCAATTTATGTCGAAAAAGATATTTGTCGCTCTTCAGAACCTCTTTTTTACTTTTGCGTCTACAATTTAACACTCGCACTTTTGTTTTACATTGGTGTGGTGTATTCGACGATCCGTTTCGGTGAGGACTACATAATTCTTGCAATATGCTTATTAGTTGAAGAACTGTCATGCCTGTTTTAGATGGGTTTCAATAGATGACAGTAAAACTATTCGATTTTGAGAAAAATGAATTACTTAGACCGTACACTTGGTAAATCCAATGTTAATCGCAAACACGATGATCCATAACTGTTCAATTTTGGAAAATATAAACGGAAAATATTTGCAGGCAAGGAAAAATATAAAACTTGACGAAATCGAGATTTTTGATTAAAATTGTAGTGAAAAAAATATTTTTAATCTTTCAGAGGAAAAGTCACGTATAAACCCGCGAGTGGCGGATATACATGCAAAAAGTACAAATCCAAGCACCGTGCATCTGCTTTCTACACATGGATTCACAAACTGTCAAGCTTGATCTATGAGCCTAATTAGCTATTACGTCTAATGTTTACACTCACATTCAAAATTTATCCGTTTTTTTCAATTTTTTTCTAAAATCTGAGTTAAATTTTTTTTGGATACGCCTCCATAATTTTTGCCAGTTAAGTTTTACAATAAACATGACTTTTGCCATTCCGGATATTGCATTTTTTGCCAATTCGGGGATTACATTTCGCATTCCGCCAAATGGCAAACTTTTTTTTTGCCAATTGGGTTTTGCCAATCAATCATGGATATCAAATTCTCAGAATTCAAACCCGTTCAAATTGGTTACATGTCACGATTACTTTGCGTTCATGAGTACATATGCTGAAAATTTCTTAGTTTATCATAGCATTTTATGTTGAAGTTTAACTTAGTTAGTCCAATGATGAGATAGCTGTTGTCTATCCTCCCTCCTAGTAACTCGTATTCGTTAGTTCGTGTATCATATTGAACATCTGACTTGTAGCCAATTTGAACGGGTTTGACATCTTACGACCCGGCCACATTTTTCAAACAGTGACACGAATTAATTGGGGAAAAAAATTGAATATATTTTTTGCGTTTTCTAATAACCTTACCAATTTAAGTGAACTCGCTTCACTGCTGCTCGCAGTATTGGCCTGTTTTTCTTCAACACTCGTCGGTTTCTGACTTGGTTTCTCCTTGGCAGACTGAGCCGTTGTGGCGGGTTCAACAGCTCTGGTCACAAATCGTTGGTAAATGGGTGGAATGACGTATCTCTTCTTCTTCTTCTTGCCCGGTTTCTTCCTGGCCTCATAAACTGCTGCCGTGGCCTGTAAGCCGGCAATAACTTCCGGTTCTACTTTCAGCATATTCGTCATTTTCACCATAGTACTGGAATTGGAAGTTACCACCTTGGCTGCCTTGGTCTTGTGGCCTCTTGTGAAGACACTTGGGACTTTGAGAAACTTCTTGAGTTCTGAAAAAAGAGGAGAAATCATTTGACCAGATCGACTCAGTTCTGGAGCGGAACAAGGACGGAAGTAATCCATCACGTCCTGCCATGGTCTGGAACATAATTCGAATTCCAGACAGAGGAAGAAGAGCAAAAAATGAGCAGAAATCTGAATCGAATTAAATTAAATGGAAAGATTGAGAAAGTGAAAGGAAAACCGTTATCAGCTCTCTCAAACTCCTTTCAGACACTCGCCTTTCACTTCCTTCCCATTACCCTTCCTTTCCTTTTCACACACAATGGGAAGACCTGCATATTGAGCCATAAACGGGACAGGGGTTCTGGTACCATGGGACCACCTCTCAGGTCCTTTCCAACAGGCCCACTCACGTATCCATAAGACATCATCACCATCAAAAATACCTTCGTAAGGCAATAGTCGTCATCGTCACCGTCAACGTAATTTCCAAATTCGAATAAGGACTGTCTCCAACAAAATCTTAACTTTCACGGAGCTTAATATTGAAAATGATATTTGGGATGTTGATTATATGAAAGCAGGGTTTACTGTTCAGGTTTTAACGAATTCTTTATTGAGATATTGACAAACTTCGCTAAGATGATTTGCTATTTTGAGAATAAGGACTTTCTTATAAATTCGTGATATTAAATCTTTATTTATATTGATTTTGAATTGGCGATTTTGATACTTTCAAACTTGATTCTATTTTATTTTAAATGCTAGCTATAAAAATTTTACATGAAAACTATACGCTTTACTGTGAATTCTTGAGCGGTTTCTTTTAATGAATTTGTGACTGAGCCAAATATCTGCGAAGATGGGTAAAATTGCTAAATTATAATTTTCAAACTCCAAAATCATCGATGGATTGCATTCATGACCTAATTGAAATCAAAATGAAAATCCCATTTTTTAGAAAAGATCAAAATTAATATGTGATTTAAACTAGTGGATTTCATATGGATTTATGACCTTGAACCACATATTTGCGATTTTATAAATCCGAAATCATGACTGCAGAGTTCGTCAAAATCAAAAAAATCGAGCATTTTTAGCAAATTAGAATTTGCCAAATCAAAATCAGCCTTCAGTTCAAAATCATGATTTTCAAATCAAATGATTTTGCCCATACGATTTACAAGTAGCTTCATTCAAGTGACGCCGACTAAACATGGCAACTTTGGCATTCATTTTTTTTTAAAGCGAGCAGCTTCGGATCAGGTTTCATCGAAATTCAAAAGAGTAATACATCAATTCGGGTCATTGAATTTTGACTACTGCATCATTCATCTGATTCTCATTTAGAACTTTCGGTCCAAAAAGCATTGATTAATTGACTGCACTTTGTGGATCACTTTTTTCTTCTAGCGTAAGACCAGTAGTAGTGGTACTTATATTCTATAAATTCTTACTCTTGGGCTTCTTCTTTTTTCCAGCAACTGGTTCCACTTCAGTGACCTGAGCCTGTGGCTGCGGCTCATCATTGAGAATCTTAAAGAGGTCATTCGTTTGATTTATCTCCGTCTCCACGTTAAGAGTCATCACATGATTTACGAGGTTGTAGCCACGTCGAATCCATTTGAGTGGAACATCCCTCTTTCTAAAAACATTATGAGGAGCTTAGTGCCCGACGCATACGAAACGAGCCCAAGTTCGGATATTGATACTTTTACATTTAAAAACAAAGTGGTGACTTACTTTGGCACATTCCACTGCGGTCTCAAGAGAAACACCAAGACGTAGCTTTGCTGCAAAATCGTAAAAAATAACAGATAGTCAGACTTTCTACTCGTGTAAACTCAGAAATGATAAATACGTGTTTGACTAATTTGACACAAAACAAATTATTGGAAAGGGCTTTAGGAGGAAACCGAGCGGGTTTCTTCCTCCGCTCCCCAGCATAACTCAATATGTGAATTACGGACAGAGAAATCCAATTTATGAAACACGAAATTGGTAAGGGAATAGCAACACTATTTTTCGAATCCCAAGGTCGACCAGGACCAGGCTTCTGACATACTTTAGAAAAAAATACCTATAGCCAGAAGCACTAGGTCTGAATTTCAAAATATGGGCTGGAGTATTCATCCTGATTTTGTCTAGTCGGCCAATTTGACAAAGTCACTTGAACAACTCTGCTTTTTTAATTAAATCGGCAAGGAAGGCACTCGTCGACCAGTCTTGCATGTTAATGCAGTGCTTCAAAGTAAATCTCAATCTGATTATTTAGAAATGAGCTCAAAATATCTAACACTTTCACCACCCTTCCACCAGTAGCTCGGATTTAATGCTGGAACCATGAATACGTACGGATTCGTTATCTTATCATTAATTAAAATCGTTGGATTGAAATGCCAAAATTTCAAAAGGTGTTTCTGACTTTTAATATTTGCATACACGGTGTAATTTTTAAGTCCATTAATTTGCTTCTTTGACTGGTTCACTGGCTGATCATTTTATTACAACTTTAAGATAAAGTCATTATTAGGATATTTTGATCCAACCGACAAATCGAAAAATACAAAAAATACTAGATCGTGATTAAGTGACATTTAAAAAAATGGTTGATGCTGTCCAAGTGACGTTTGCCCAATTGTCCTGGAATCTTTAATTGTAGCTGATCTGTGACTAAAAATTCATAAACATATATTATATCTTCTCACAGTAACAGATGTAAAGTCACGGAAAATCCCAATTTGGCGAAAAATCCCATCACAGTGGGATTTAATGGGATTTAGAAGGATTTAATAAGGAAAGTCACATCTACAAGTTAAATCCCGCTACAACAGCATGGGATTAAATGGAATTTAGTCGGATATAAAATTGAAATTGTGTTTAAAACTGGTTCATCCCACTTTTAAATCACATTGCATCATTTTTCCATTAAACCTCATTAAATCACAATCCAATTAAATACAGGGCAGGTGACTTTGAACAAATGTAAACTTCTGAACATATTCGGAGTGCGCGTCATCTGCTTTCTTTTATGCTGAATTGAATCTAACGTGTAATTTTGAAGAAAAAAAAACGTTCAATAAAGTAGTTTTACCATGGCTTGACTAAGGGATCTGAGGCTGAACACTGCAAGCAGGCCTGAATCCGACTTTAAAGCGCATATGAACCAAAATTGGAAAATAATGAATTGAGAACTCAATTAAATCGAAACCCAGAAGCGCCTGTCCCAAGTCCGAATCAATCCTTGACAATGTAGAACTGTTCCTATTGGGTTTATGGAATAAATGAGATACGTGCTGAAAATAAGAAGATGCATGATAATCAAAAGGACTCGACAGGTTTTCCTCTAAATTCGTTTTCGAGAAATCCAATTTCAGTCTCCTCTTCTGCAAAAGTGAGAGAAGACTTGAGCAGAAGGTTGAAGGGTGACTTACTGTTCCCACAACAGCCGTGTAGCAAGATGAGGACAGATCTTCATCCAAGTAGGAGACTCTCCACAGAAAGAGGCGTTGAACACATTTCCAATCTCGGCCGTCCCAGCCATTCAACTCCGTAAGCAAATAGGAGTAGAGCTTATTCAATGCACTCGGCTTCACGTGAGATACAAGCACTTTTCCCTGCAAAACACAACCAGACATACAAAATCATGATTTAAGGTCTCAAACTCAACCACTTCCTTATAAATCTTGCTCAAGCAACATCATAAATCGTTTTCTAGAGCTCCAGATTCTGCGACAATCCTCTCACTGATGGTCACTTTGCCCTGAAGCCTTTAAATTGAGGTTTCGAAGACCACTGCTGCTATCTGCACTGCAGAATTTCGATTCTGAACTACATTTTGAGTATACGGAATTTTCCAGCTCAAACACCAACCAATTTCTTCTACGATTGACCAAACCATCCGGTCCAATGCAGGCTGATTTTGTTGCCCCGGGCTACCAAGTACTGTCCCTGACGTTTTTCTAACATTTTTGATGACTTTCAACCAATACTCGTCGTTTTTTGATAAAAATCTAGATTGACCCACGAGCTGTGCAAAGATTGCCCATTCAAAATTCAGAATTACTGATAGTCTTTCTGAGTATTCGAAACTATTCAAGGCTGATGTGTTCAAACCTATTTAAAAGCAAAGGCTACTAATATACTATAGCTTCTTATAGTTTATTAAATTTAACATAACGCTGGGTAAAGTTTTCAGCGGGTTAAGCGAGCAATAATTCATGACGCTCATAAAGATCAAGGCAA
>JAQFYU010000933.1:0-17604 GCA_034694905.1 Ceratophysella granulata | reverse complement strand
CTTCCGTTTCAGCCTCAACTCCAGCTTCGGCAACAACTCCAGTTTCAGCTTCGGCCACAACTCCAGCTTCCGTTTCAGCCTCAACTCCAGCTTCGGCAACAACTCCAGTTTCAGCTTCGGCCACAACTCCAGCTTCCGTTTCAACCTCAACTCCAGCTTCGGCCACAACTCCAGCTTCCGTTTCAGCCTCAACTCCTTCTTCCGTTCCGGCCACCACTCCAGTTTCTGTTCCGGCCACAACTCCATTTTCAGTTTCACTCACACCTTCAGTTTCAGTCACAACTCCAGTTTCAGACACAACAACTCAAAAATTGACAACATCGGAAACATCAAAGGATTTGACAATGTGTCGGCCCTCTCTATTCTACGAAAGACAATGGAACGCTAGGCGAATTTAAACTATATAAACATACGCTGCATTCCAAGTTCGACAAGGTTACAAGTTCAAAACAATAGAGTTCATAGCATCACTAACTTGTTTTCAAAATAATCAGGACCAGAAGTAAATATGGGACTTCTAAAACTTCAACAACTAATATAATTTATATAATTTATTCAATTTTAATTGAGTGGAAACCTAAATAAAGGATTGTAAAAAAATAGTGCATCCTTGTTTGTGAATTATAGTATTAAAGGCGATCTAGCAATGCATCTATTGGTATGGTACATCAGCTATCAGCTCGTTTGTAGTCGAAATTCGAAACAAATTAAATCATCTTCAAAATGAATACATGCCACATCAGTAAATAAAAATTACATTGGAAGGCATGATGGCGATTCGTGGTAACCTAACCTAACAATCCCATTGGACCGTTTGGTCAAAAATGACGATGTGTGTTCTATTTCTCGTTTGGTTGATCTTCGAATTGCTTCAAAGACAGGAAAGTTATACAAATTATTACCATCTTCGTTTTCTTACTTTGACTTCTTGACTTTTGCGGACACGGCGGTTCGATTTACAGTTGACAGCGTAATTCCGAGCTGAGCAAAGTAGTAGGTGCTCATTATAATTGCCTAATTTAAAATATTTAGCATTTATCAAGTCAATTCATCATTCAGGAATGACTCTTGTTTCGTATTTCCAATGCATTAACATTTAAATTACTTGTGCATATGGAATGGGTCTGAAATATCTATTGAGTCCCAAGGCAGCGTCTGACAGCCCGAATGAAATTGCTCCGAGACCTCCGAAAACCTTTGACCAGTCCATGGGAACTTTAGACGTTTTGTCACAACCGTCAATTCTAGAAACGGCTCTCCAAACCATGACCTTTAGCAGCGGAGCGTACAGAGAGACTGCCACGAGCAATTTGAACTCTTCTATCATCAAATTCGTCGTGATGAACACAATGGCTAAATTCATGTAAACATTTAGAACAACTCCACTGTTTGGTCTTGGACACCCAAATTAATTTTGCACTAATGGGTGATCTTATAAATTCGTTACGTTACAATACAACTCACGTAGGCTCATAACACACAGCAAAAGGAGTCCCACCTTGGGCTTCAACGGCGAAAACCCGAATGCCCAAATATAACACACCTACACAGATTCAGAAACATTTCGTAATTTTCAGGCTACTGAATTTCTGATATCTTCCAACGTCGTGGCCGTTTCTAATAATAAGTCAACATCGGTCAAATACCTGCGCAAAGGCAAAAGAGATCGTTCCGTGAAGAAAATATCCTGGAAAGTCGAGAAGCGCATCTCCGACAGAAGAGAGAACGAGACCTGCCAGAATCTTCCGTTGAAAACTGCTGCCACTGCCACTTGAAAATTCATTTCATAAGTTTAAAATAGCATAACTTAAAACCATACCTTATGCACTTGTTTTGTTAAATGCTTCTTTGTTGTTGATTGGCCGCTTACTCGGTTCCACTTTCATTCTTTGGTGTCATTAGAAGGAAAATCTGAAGGGAGACAATAGGAAGACACTTGAGAATCATTCCGAACAAGGTTTGTTTCTCCATAGGGATGAAGTAGTAACTGTAGATGCCAACGCTGGTTAAGAACAGAATGAAGCAAGCCTTCGCCTCAAAAATCTAAAAAAAATCAAGGATGCAGAGTTTAGTTACGAACTTGCAATTTCAGAATTAGTATTTCTAACGTTCAAGCTCGAACATACCGTTTCACTGAAACTGAGCGGTCCATGAGCGAATGAGACGGATTTCTGCTTTTTGGAAGGTTCCATTTTTACTTTTTTTATGGTTAACAATTTTCAAAGCACGAACACAATATTATCGAGGTTGACCGACCGCTGTAAATTATATTAATGGTGAATTGGATTTATTTATTATTGAGTATTTATTCTAATTTAAACTTGACTTCTGAAACGCAGTGAAATGACGTTGTCAGTCGTCACTCTAGCAATTTCAGAATCATTCAAATATCCACAAGTGCGAGCACATGACGATGACCTTCATTCGCACTAGTAAAAGTTCACCTCGTTTTTGAAACCTGACATAATTTAATATCTGTGCGTGAATGAGTTGTCGCCGTTATAGCTCAAGCCTGAAGCTTTTTAGGCTTCATCAAATCAGTGTATAATAAAAATGCAGGAGTGACAATAAATATACATTGGTATTACACTTGAACCTTGAACCTCAGATAGTAAAGGACAGATTAGATTGGATATGGACGGGTGTACTGGCAACTGGTGTAATACACTTAATTTGTTAGGTATGATACGGATTTTGACAAACCTTGTCAACAGTGCCCTCGACGGCATGCCAGAAATTGTAAAAGTATTTTCCAATGTTACACTTTTCAGATCAATTACTTGTTTATTCCATCATTGCTCTTAACAATTAAAATATAGGCTCTATACAGATACGCAAATATGTTAACCGGGGCGGACAACGCTAGCTTCTGCTCGAAAAGTCAAGCGGCAAAGATTTGTTTCGTAGCACTGCGAAGTATGTCTTCAGTAGCAGACGTACGCAAAATTCGTATAACAAGCATAATCTTAGCCTAGTAGTTCGCCTGAAACATTTGCTCACATATTTCAAGTTTTTTTTTTTTTTTTTTTTTTTCCAACTTGGCGTACGGCGTACAAATTACAGTTCGCCGTTGTATTAGCCAACTGTGCCATTCCGGTACAGAAGGGCGAGCGTTTCAAACCAATGACTAAATCTAACATACATAGAACGTAAAAACAAGCGATTTGTCTTCATTTCAAACTCTGCACCTTAATTGCTAAATCTGTCTAACAAAGCGCTACAAAGTATTGATTGAAATTGATTTTAATTTGGAGCGCTAAGCCATAGCATTACAAATACTTCAAGATACTGTTCTACCTTCCTAAAGCTTGTACTTTTGAAACATTGCAGCGAAGACTTATAATTCATTAGTAGCGTGGCATTAATGCCTCCGCAGCACCATGGACATTAGCTACCTACTACAATTACATTACTTCATTTTAAGAGATCTGCATAATGCTTAATGCTGAAGAATTACAAAAGGAATTGACTAAAAAGTGGAATAACCGCATTCCAAGGTAATCTCAATGAACTTGTAATTAATTCGTGATTTATGACGTCATCGGCTCGGAACAATTTCTCTACAGTCAAGACGGACTAGCGTAGTATTTGTTTGTTTGTACTTGTACATAGAGTAAGTAGTTGTGAATAAATGGCGATTGAGATTGAGACGATCGAGATAAGCATAAACGTTGGCTGTAGTTGATTAACTTAAGATTAGTAGTAACTCATGAGATTGCCATGTTATTTGAGACGTTGGGTAACATTGGCCAGTGCAACAGCAAATGCTTGGAGGGCTGAAAACGGATATTGGAAATCCAATGTGTACGCATTCCTGTCGATTCGACCGAATTGCATCACCTGTACAAAAAAAATGCGTTAGAATTGTTTAAAAAATGCTATTCATTTTGTACGTTTATGTTCACGAGTGTCACCTGTTTTCCACGAAATTCAATCTGAAAATTCTTGGCGGACTCCTGAGTGACTCGTCCACCGAAATCCAACTGATAGACTTGTGACGTTTCATTCCACATCGGGGCTTTGTTGTTCATAACAAATTCTCGACGACGCGGAACAAGCGGGCTGCTCTCAATATTGTGAATCTTCTTTTTCCGTAACTGAATAAAAAAAAAGATTTTTCAACTCGTTTCGATCGTTAAATTCTACTTAAAATGAATCTAATTTTACCTTTTGCCTGAGCTGATTCTTCTGGAACGTCTCTAGATCCCGGAAAGCTCCGCTGCCAATGCCCATGGATGTCTTGGGAACTGAGTGAGCTGCAGCTATGAAACCAGGTCCTTGTCCTAGCCCAAGATCCTCTTCGTCCGAACTGTCTAGAATGCTTGTCTGAGGCGGTGGTGTGTTGTTCTTGTACTTCCTACGGGAAAGTAGCGGTGAGTTGGCAAAGAGTTGGCGAAGCGGAGAGGAAGCGGAAGCCAAGTAGCTCTGTTTCTGTTTCCTTTGGGACGCTGGAGTATTTGGACTGGATCGTGGCTGATGCTGTAAAATAAAAGATACACTTATTTATCTAATCGATGTGGCTAATTCAACTATGCTCAAGTGAAAGGTGGGTGGTTAATGCGCCTTGAGGATCAGTAATTTGGCGAATTTTAGTATTCGCGAACAATATTACCACGAAACATTTCTCAAAATCTAATCAGCGACCGCGCATCACGCAAATCAGGCATTGTTCGACAAGGCCTTCTTTCAAATCTCGTTATATGCTGACAAACCTGAGGCGGAGCTGGAGGAATGAAGCTGGAACTGCTTGGTTGTTGCTCCTTCTTGTCTTTCTTCCCATTGTTGTTCCGTCCAGCGGAGAGATCCCGTCGCCTTAGAAGCGGTGTGAGCAGGCTCATTGAGCGGCGGTGAGTTGGTGCAGGTGGCGGATTCGGAGTGGGTTCTCGGAAAGGAGCTGGAACGACTACGGGCACTTCCGGCTCAGCTGCCTGTTCGATTCGATCTTCTGGGGCTGGAATAGGTCGAAACGACATACTAGCACTACTTGAGCTCGTTTCAGAAAAGTTCCTTCTTGGCAGAAGCGGAGTGGAAGTGTCGAATGTGGAACGAGGTTTTCCGCTCGACTTTCCCACGGACGTGGTTGGGAAGCTACACTTGGGACAGGTGCCAAGAAGCTCGCGACAGTTGCTAGGCAACCCGGCCGTCTTCCACCAACTCAGATCATACGAATCCCAGCTCTTGCTCTTCCCACAGTCCTTGAGTCGTGGCTTCACACCGCCTCGTGTCGTTGCACAACCCGCCTTGGCCACTAAAATGAGTCGACGCGGGGGCGAGGTCTGGCCCGATTCCGTGCCAACCACGTCCAATGGAACTTGAAACTGATGATCTACGTTGTCCAAGTAGGACGCACTCATGCTTCGGCGAACATGAAGAGGTGCAGTGACGGGAACGCTGTTAGCTGTACAAGAAATTCAAAAATAGTGTGTTTAAAATATTCAGAAGCTGATTTCAATTCGTTATACATATTTAACGGTTCTATCTTGCGTTATAAACTTTATCTTGTCTCACCCAGATTTGTTCTTGGTGGAATCTGTGGGTTGAGCGCTGAGGCCGTCCAGCAACGTCTTGTGGGACTTCGGATGGAACCAGATGTGCGACTGAGTGAATGTGAGCTGGGCGGAGACGTCGTCATGGTTGTGGATGACGTGTTTTCGTCAATCCGCTCAATGTGAGCTCGATGTGTGACAATACTCGATTTGACACGCTGCACGGAATTGTGCCGTTCGTGAATCTCGAGTGTTTCTCCAGTAGGAACGACAGACCGCTTGGGACTGGAATGAGGTACGCCTGTTTCACAGATTTGGCAAATACTATTGTAGCAGTTGGCAATGGAGGTTTGGACTGAGGCGAAGTTGGAACTAGGTCCTGGACGTATGGCGGGGATCGGAATGTAGTCCGAAGTCGTGATGCTCTGACGAAGTGCTTCCCTGCAAGAAAAATTGAAGTCAAAGTAGTTAAAATCCGAGGTTTCGGTACGGGAATCGAATTTTAGGGAAAGAAAGCCCAATACTCTATGAAATAATTGAAATCGCTGCACTGGAGCATTCTTCGTTATTTATCTTAGGTCAAGAAGATAAGGGCACCCACATACGAACGAAATTGTATTGAGTTCGAGTTATATAATAGTGATTACAGTAAACTGAAATGAATTGCATAATATGTCAGCCTAGAGCTTATGAATTACGAATGATTGATTGTTTTGAAGTGATTGAATATTGAATATGAATATGGGAATTTCTTGAATAGGGTTAGACCAGAAAGGTCTTATGGGTATGGGATGCCCCTTCGTGTCCGTCCTTCCGGGCAGTTTTCGATGCACCAAATTCCGTATGAAAAATGGTATCAACGGGAGCAAGCCGAAAAAATATAGCGCACCGTTGCAAGCACCGTTGTATATGTAAACATATTGTATCGCAATTATATTTTCCTGAAAAGGGGCTTAGCAGAAGCGTATATCAGAATAACAGAAACTTTTAAAAAATTCATAATAAAATGTATAATAAAAGTAAGGTGCACCTGATGTAGATCAGATATATTGACTTTACATACAAATATACGAAAAGCTAGTACTTCTCGGTTACAACAAGCGGTTGTAGGTTTCAAAAAAGGGACCTCGATCGTAGTCGATTTTTAGAAGCAGATTCACATGGATCCTGCAGAAATGATTCACAAGATACCACCCAGAATTTGTTACATTAACATTTGCTTCGTCAAATTGGCAAATCAGTTCACTTGTTATATCGGCTTAACAATGGCAAGGATGGTGGGGAACCGGGGAGCGGCTACGTCTGCATCTAATGCGCCGTCTTGTACGTCAGGTTCGTCGTCAAATTCGTCGTCTATTACGTCATTTCTGGTCGTACACTGCCGTCAGGCAGGTTTTAATCAGCTTCAACAATTTCTGGAAATCCCGAATTATGCTTATTTATTTATTGAGACCAAACGTATTTCACAACAAATACAATTCATGCAATTCATGAATGCTGGATGAATACATAAGTAGCTGACGTTCAGAAAATATTGCATGATTGTTGGATTCTGATTCTGGTTCAGAAGTTGAATGGGATCCAGGCGCTGATCAGTTTCAATCTAACAGCTTCGAATTTAATAGACAGCGTAGCAAGCTGAACTCGAGTTTTCCATATTTTAATATTATTTTTTAAGATGGCTAAAATCAAAACTATACGTATTATTCTAGTGTCAGCAATCATCGGAACGATTACCGGTCTCAGCTTGAGAGGATCAAAACCAAATCAGGATGAAGACGTGCTGACCAGATGCATCATTCCTGGCGTTGTGGCACTGACTTTCGGCATGAACAACAAAAAACTTATGTTCTGGTCATTTTGAGTTATATACTGCTGGGTCAATAAAAATCTGAAACTAAATACGCAG
The DNA here is from genome assembly GCA_034694905.1 of Ceratophysella granulata. NCBI lineage: Eukaryota > Metazoa > Arthropoda > Collembola > Poduromorpha > Hypogastruridae > Ceratophysella > Ceratophysella granulata. Next base: position 10,209 of record JAQFYU010000933.1, on the reverse strand, counting down.
ATGACGGGCCATTTGTGCATACACATGGAGTTCTGGATGTTCTGGGTGAGAAAAATGTGACCGCAACATTCTTTGTGAATGGAGCTAATTGGATGGACATCTCAAATGAAACAGCTCAGGAAATGATTCGCAGATCTCTCGCTGAGGTAGAATTCTAACACAACAGAACAACCATGTAAAATATCGTATATATGAGCATATTCTATCCGTATGTATGTACAAATTTATACCTAACTGGATTTTAATTCGTAGGGTCATACGGTTGGAAGCCATACTTGGTCTCATCAAAACCTCAGCAGTGCAAACCCAGAAGATATTCGAAACCAGATGAATCTCCTGACAGAAGCACTGATTGGTTATGATATCCTAGAAGTGCAGCCTGAGTTCATGCGCCCACCCTTTGGAGAGTATAACGATGAGGTTATCCAAATTGTTGGGATTGAGTTGGGGTATCGGTTGGTCAACTGGAGCTTCACGACTAGGGATTGGGCTCATCCCGGTGACACTGAAGCTGGTCTTCAGCCTTATATCAACGCGCTTAACGGAACCGATCCTGACACAACACTGGGTTTCATTACTCTGCATCACGACGTACACGTGGGAAGCGAGGAGCTGGCTATTGCGGTCATTGACTACACGCGATCTCAAGGATTTCGTTTCGTTAGCCTACATGAATGTCTCGGTTAGAATTTCTTTACATTATGTTGATTATATTGTTCTAATGTTAAAAGGGAATACAGACAGATTCATCAATTGAAACGAATAGTGACAATGTGACGAGACGAATAAAGTATTACGGATATTGCAACAAGAAGGATAAGAGTTTCCAAAGATTCAATGACTTGCTTGCCATACCTGAGCTGGTGAATTTCCGCTTCTTGATTAAGTTCCACGGTGAATTCTTCTGTCTTCGCTTGACAAAGCCTTGAAGGACCAAGCCGAGGACTGTTCGGTGGACTTCTGGGCTGAAGAAAACATCGGTTAGGAGGAGAGACGGTTCCACCGCAATTTCCACCCGTGTAGTAGTGTTCCCCACCCACATACTCCCCTCCCACTACCACGGAAAAGTCCTCTTCGTCATCTTCATGATAGTTGGTGAAGACGGCGTCACATGAACTGAGGAAAATGTCGTCTCGAAGCTCGGTCATGACTAGAGACATTTGGCGTGGTTGGAGGTGAAGAAGCGACGTTTTGTATGTCACTTGGCCAAGACTCGGTGGAAGAAACATGGCCAAACCATGGAGCTTAAACTTGGTTCCCCAAATGTTTGACGTCACGTCGGCTATCCTCACAGCCTGGAATGGAAGTAAGTACAAATTAAATCGGGTATCATAGTTATACACTGTAACCTTCCTGCCGTTTCGACTACGTATCCAACCGACCTGATTAAATATTCGTACAAGAACTTTCCTCATGAATGGTCAAGGCTCACGGACGTCACTTACCTCAGGTAGCGTGTCACTGTACGGCATCTGGTGGGGAAGCTGGTGAGTTAGGTCAATACGGGGCATCAGGCCGTTTCGACTTCGTTCCCATTCTTCTTCCCGTTCCCGCTCCCTCTCTCGTTCCCGTTCTCGAAGTCGGTTCCGATGTCTTTTACGCTGCATTCGGGGACTGGCACAAAGTTCCACTTCTTCCGAGTCCGAACTTTCGCTGAAGCCCAGGGCCTGTTGTTGGAGCAGCTGTGGCAGATGGGCGGAATTGGAACAGCTTCCCACGTTATTGCAACCCGGAACGGACTTCCGGACTGACCCACCGCTGCTCCACTTGGGACATGTCACTCGGCCAGCACTCTGCTGGGTGGGTTGAGCAGAAGATTCAGAATCTCCAAGGGTGAGGAACACCGCTCCGGCACTTCCGCCTCCTGTAAGCAAGGCAATGCAAAAGTTAAATGGGATATCCTGATTATGCCAACGGAAGCCGAAATTGAGTTATTTTTTCCAACAAATCGGAAAAAGAATTAGATTGCTGGTGGGTGAGGAAATCCGGTCCATTTTTGCTTCGAGAAAAACAAGTATCCTAAAAAGTTACGATGGGATGGATGGAGCCAAAACTGATTTAGCAATTTTACGATATGCCCCATCTGGGGTTAAAAAGTAGGTTCGCATCGCATGAAAAATGAATTTGTGCGAGTATTTGGATTTAATCGAAAGGCCACATTTTAATAACGGTACACTCCCGCAGATCTTGGGGATTTGGAAGATGATGAATGGGAGTTGCGGGATTAGTATTTAGTTTGTTATTTACCGTCGGTGGCCTGCGGGTCGTAAATGACAAATTCAGGTCGTATTTTAGAAGTTCGCTTTCCCTTGAGAATCGGAATGAGTCCGCCCATGTACTCCACGTAGAGCGTATAAACGGTGCCTGGACTTTGACTCGAGTCTTCCTCATGTCGGATCATGGTGCAGTACATCCGCTGATTCCCACCCGGGGGATGTGTCGTGAACTCCCGGAGGTTCTTGATATTTGGCAAATTGGACTACATTCAACACACAAGAGAACAAATTAATATCAAATCATAATCCAGGAAAGGCAGCTCATGACAGGGGAGAGGTAAACAAATGTTGAATCCAGAGTTGGCATTTAATAGAGGATCAAATCCGATTCAAGGTCTTAGAAATAGCCTTCAAAGAACAGGACGCAACCGTACCGTTCAGGTCGGAATGGGTATTAGATTGAACTAATTTGGTTCAATCTCAATCGGTTTGGAACAATATTCACTCCAACCATTAAGCTCCTTCGAAACCGTAGGTGGTGTTTGTTTGTTCAACTAGCTGAATATTCAATATTCCGACTTCAATGATGATACCCATCGAAACAATAGGCATGAAATGAAAACAAAATTTGCAAACAAAAAATGAACAGAAGTCTTCATTTACATGATCACGTATCACGATTATGGTTTTGGAAAACTTGAGTATCGCCATAGTTGAACTTTTGAAATGATTTTGGCAAAGAAATTTTGAGAACCATTTCCTGTGAACTTACGAGAACAGTTTGAGTGTGAAGGGACGAGATTAGTGCTCGTACAGGAAGGGGTAGCGGAAGATGTGAGACGCAGGTTTCGGTGCCCAGTGACTTGTAGATGGTGAGTCGACACAGGAGCTGGAGACTAGCAATTCGCTTGGAAACCCATCCCACATGGATGACCTTGCCTGTCGCCACGAAGAGTCGCTTGTCATTGTGGCCCCATGTCAGGGCCGTGACGGGTGACTGGAACCAACAAGAAGGCATCAAGTATTCATGACTAGCTCTGAGCTTCACATGGAGGAAACCACAAACCACATTTCATAATTGAGAGCTACTCACCTGAGTTGACGGAATGAGGATATTCAGAATCCGAACTCCCTGCTGGTTGTAGAAATGGAGTGAGTTAAAGTATTCGTGCACCCGTGTCCCAGTCTCGTTGATCACTTCAACCGGTCGACTCCCGGCAACGGCCAAGCACTCACCAGAGTTACTCCATTCCATCAATAGACCCTGCTTTGGAGTACAAATGTAAGACCACAATCAGAGCTTGGTTTTCTGCTAAAATACATTGACGTGAAGAACCACTCACAGTTCGATTCGTCCAGAAATGTCAAAGTTAAACTTCGCAAACTATAATTTTCTTAACAAATAGGTTACATATTGAATTGCACTGTTCTGCGTCATATAAACTTCGAAGTTAAATAACCAAAGCGCTGCCTTATTTATCAGCTACCACAAAACCAACCTGCATTCCAGTGTAGACATGAATGGGAGCAACATCGTCGTAGTTGCGCATGATGTAGATGAGTCCGTTGTTGAAGGCGACTGCGAGGACGAGCGATCGTCGCGGAGCGAATTGACTGTTGAGCGGCTCACCCTCGTCGTTTTCCTCCATTTTGAACTTCTCACAACTCCAGCTCATGTGCGTGATTGGAGAGTCGACGGGTAGCTGGACTTGGGAGATCATCATCCCATGCACGTCCATCACGATGATCTGACCATTGCTCGTCCCGAAAAATACTTGCTGGTCGTCCTGTGTCCAGATCCCGCTCGTGATAGTCGCGTCCAGGTTCAGCATTGACGACCAGTAGCGTTGACCCGCCACGGAACCCACGAGCACAAACCCGTCCTGCATACGAAGATTCAAAATTTTAATCAGGGCGTTTGTCGTTTGTCACTCGAGCATGTCAATGTCTGACTCGTCAGTTAATCGCTGCCTTCTAAATACGTATTTTTCCTTTGTTAATATTAATATTCTGCAATTGAATACATATTCGAAGCTCGAAGTATTTGACAAGCCAATGTCACGTCACGTGTCATTGACTTAACTGTTCCGTGTATTCAGCGGCGCTAACAAGTTCAGTTCCACAGAACATTCTCCCAATCCATCAAGTCGAAACGGTAATTACCTGATAGCAAATGAGTGCCATTCTGCCGTCATGCGACCAGGAGAAGTGTGTGACTGGCGTGCTGCGGTCATTAATTAGCTCGATACTCCATCGACCCTCAAACTTAATCCACACGAAGATAATTCCGGAACTGTCACAGGAGGCCAGTTTCTGGTACGGCTCATTCCACTGAACCAGCGTGATCTGGAAGATACCAAAAACCGGAGTCCATTACGAATTCCCTTGACCCATTTCCAGACAACTACAAACTATACAACTATCACCACCCAGTTCACTTTTTATGACGGCTTGGAAATGAATTTAGGCAACCGCACTCCAACCACATTAAGAAACTTGGACTGAAATGAAAGTTGAGTGAAAGTCAGGAAAAAGCAATTTGAGCTTTTAAATTCAAAACATTTCCGGCTTCATCCACCTTTTCCTTTTCCTACTTAGCTCAGCCCTCCAAATCCATTTTGGTAATCCCGAAGGGTCTTATCAAGCAAGCACAGCATTTGAGGATGTGTAAACCCTAGAGAATCAAAGGAAAGTTCTAAAAACCTCCGAAAAGGCTACTAAAACAGAAGTTAGGTCACAAAAAATAGATTTTTCAATTTAAATTCGGTTTAAATTCTATGTTCTAGCGGGAAAAAAGTTCGAAAATCGAGAATTGTAGGCAGCTGCAGACGTGAAGCGGATATATCTGAATGTAGAAGGTTGAAAATGGCTATTTTAAAATATCTAGAAGCCGAAGCTTGCCATCCGCTAGGCGACACTTCCGCACCATGTTCTACGCATTGGATAAATAGGGTAATTTCACGGTTGAAAGCTCAGAGCTGCCATAGTCAAAATTGTGTTACTTAAAGCGAGCCTGCATAAATTCAATTAGAGTGAAAAGTTGGAGCGGAAAAGGATCTACCTCGTATCCGCTCAGCAGGAAGACTGCAGTCATGTACGAAAAAAAGTTTTACCAAGGTGAAAGTTGGCGAGTCTTTATGAAGGAACTCCTTATTAGCTTTCCATTTCCGCTATAATTAAATATTTCAACTCCAACTCAAAACTACGAACAAGTATCATGCTCCAGAAGAAACTCTCTCAAGAATAAAATTTTGATCCAAGACTGACAGCAATTTTCTTTGCGGGAAGATGAACAAATTCGCTACCTAGTCTATAAGATAAGGAAATCTTCTCAAAATAACATTTAGCCAACAACGCTGGAAATATCGAGACGAACGGGTTTAATTCAGCAAGAAAAGCAATTCCATTTCAAATTATCCCACGATCAACATGGATCCTCACCCCGTAAGTAAGTACATTACATAGTGAACGAAACAGGAGGCGGAGGCATCAAACTCCATTATCGAATATTCATTTCTCATTTCCTAACATCAACTTTTATTTACATTCGCCGTGTTTCTCATAGTTTAATTAAAGGAGGCCAAGGAACAAAGCTCATTTTAAGCCTCTTCGATGTCCAAATGAATTATTCCTATTCCAAGGTTTCCGAAGGTGGAAAGGTCAGCAACCTTCCAACGACTATTCATTTCATAACACGACATTGCATATAAGAAAATTCACGCAAATTCGCCATTTAAACGGTTGAATGTTTTTTATAAATCGGGATTAGATGGCTTAAATCAAGTCTTTTTAAAAAAATTCCATAAGATCTTGCCTGCCAATCATGAGTCTTCAATATTCTTAACCAATTCTTGCTAAATTTTTAAGTTATTCTGTATGTGATAGTCGCGCAACTGTTAAGAACAAGACCACAAATCCCACAGCCCACATTCTTATTTCCCGAGTTGTCTTTAGATTGGATCTGAATATGAAGAGACAAGGAAATGTATTTAATTAAATATTTGATAAACTGACACCATGCCACGCTCCTGTGCCACTTTGACGCTTGACGTCAGTCAGCCCATCCTATGAATAATTATGATTGAATACGTAATGGCATGCTGAGGATCTGTCTGGAGTGAGTATGAATTGCCGCAGTGAGATTGTCAGTCTGAACCAAATCGCATTTAAAAGTTAATGCGGATGCGGATGCGGATCCTGAGCGACTGTCTAGATTCCGAGAAGAGGATGAGTGAAAGACATGAGGCTTTCTCCCGTCAAGTACTCCGACTCCGACTCAGATGAAACCGAAAGCAATTAAATGATAAAGGTGTCTGACAGACCATTACGAGTCGACCTCCTGAGAATTGTCAAGGGATTTCCAAAAGGGCAAGTGGTCACAATGTGAAAGAATTGCTGGTGTCAGTCAGCAAAATGTAAGTTTTAGGCTTTACGAAATCTACGGTGACGTTCACAACGAATGTCAAACTTCTATCGAGTACTTTCGCGTGGGTCATATTTTACACCGAAACTAAAAACCGCAACATTAAAAACCGCAATATAAAAAGCACTTCTTTAAAAAAACTCCGTTTATCTGATGCGGGTGTTCTAATGCGATGTTGTGTTGATGTTATATATTTTAGTGCTTCGGTTTTTAGTGTTAAGGCTTCTTTTCTATGTTGCGATTTATATATTGCGATAGTTATTATGATGCAGCTATGTTTCTGTTTTTAGTGTTGAGGTATTTATGATTCGATGTTTATGTTGCTATTTTTAGTGATGCGGTTTTTATGTTGCTGTTTTTAGTGTTGCGGTTTTTAGTGTTGCGGTTTTTATGTTGCTGTTTTTATGATGTTTTATTTAGAGGTGTGAGTTATATGAAGCGGCTTTTAGTGTTGCGGTTTCTGTGAAACTATTGTTATGTTGCGGTTTTTAGTGCTGCGTTTTTTAGTGTTGCAGTTACACTGATGTGGATTTTATGTAGCGGTTTTTATGTTCCTGTTTTTAGTGCTGCGGTATTTCTGTTTCGATTTTTATGTTGCTGCTTATGGTGCTGCCGGATTTTATGTTGCTATTTTTCTTGTTGCAAGTTTGTGGTGTGATTTTTATTATACTGTATTTATTACTGCGGATTTTATGATGCGGTTTTTAGGTTGCGGGTTTTATGGTTTCGGTTTTAGGAGTTTCCTTTTGTACCGTTAATTGGAAGTATAATCCGAAGAGCGTAAAACAATGCTCCAATCCTGAGGCTTTTAAACCACAAATCACCTGGATTACATGAATTTAATGCTCTTACTCTTATGAAATCGCTTCATTATTACAGCTTCCATTCTAAACTATACGACTTGTAAATGGACGTCAACGGGACAATTCAATTATCAGAACAAACTCTGGGTAATAATAAGTGTATTACAAAATCGAACTCAAGCACAAAGCTGTGGGTAAGGCCAGGTAGCGTTTCATTGTGCATTCAGAATGAGGAAAGAACGGCGATGCTTCCAAATTGGGAGTAATTTTGGAAATCGGATTAGGATGAAAGGAAGTTTACACGTGGATGCACTTGAATCAAGCATGCAGAATACTGTACCTTTGAGTTGGAGTGCTACTTGGAATCAGAATTCAGAATGAATGTAACAAGACATGCTAATTTTCAAAGGATCCCAATTTTCACTGGTTCACTAATGACAACATATCAAGTGAAAGCCCTTTGAACAAACCTTTCTTTTTATGTACTCCATGGGACCACTAATAGTTGGCAACCACGAGTATGCACAAACTTGGTACTTGAAGTAGCCCTGGAATGGAAAAGTGTTCCACAGTTGCATATTGGTGACGCTGATTAGATTAGTCACAAAACTTTGCAACAACTTTGCTATTAGAGAATCATGCAACTGCAACTCGTTCATGAACCATGTAATACATATATAACTTCCAAGATTTTACTTTTATTCAAAACTTTCCACGAAGAAAGTGCTTCGTCGTGTGAACCTAAAACCTGAAACTGCGTCATGTCGAGCCGACTTATTATATTACGTAGATTTACATGTTCGACGGAACATCTTCAAAAATAACTTCAACTTTTGAGTTTGTGAGGTGATGCTCGATAATTGCTTCGGGATGAAAAATCTGCAGCTTGCTCCAACTTATTGGAGCCTCTCGTTATGGAACCCGTGTTGACCTTTAAGAAATAAGCCTCTTGCAAATCCAGACAAACACCTCATTTCAGAACCTCCAGCATCTTCTTCATGCTCGGAATTTTAAGCATACTTTAGTAACTTTAGTCGTTAATTTCAGGGCAACCCGGGACGTGCAGGGACACACTACATCTCACGCCAGCATAATGACATATGACCCTTCCGGGCTACAGATTGTTTCTATTGATGAATAAAGGTTATGTACTCAATTCGGTCGTGTCCTGTCACAACTACGTGTGATATGCTTAATCTGTCTTTGTTTTTCTACTCCCGATCTCAATCTTATTTTTCTCGTTTGAAGAAACACGAAGAGAAAGTACTAGGAGAAAGCCTTGCGTTCTGCAGTCGAGCTGTACCCTTGCTCAGTTCCTGGTTCCTGTTCCTTTCAAAAGGAAAGAATAAACAGAATTAAGGAAGAAGGAGGTTTCTGGCTCAGAAACTGCTGGCTATACGTATATTGCACAATACAAGCAGAGACATTGTGCCAAAGTGGCACGTTCTCGATCTGGAGCCCAATTCCCAGAGGAAAATTGAAAACGAAATGAAGTAAATAAGAGGTTATGATTTCTGGAAACAAGGTATACCATGCTCCGCGTTTGCTCTACCACTGTTAATATTTGCATGGAAAATGAAGGCCAGTATCGCGTGGTTAGAAACCACTATGCAAACTAGAATTCTAGAATCAGGTCGTGTTGACTTCTGTTGCAAAGGCCTGCGGAAGGAAACATTCCTATAATAACTTTGTGCTGAATTTATATTTGAGTTATTGGTTAGGGCATGGGTTATATTGTTTGATCAACGTCCTGAAGTAACTTCATTATGAAACTAATTGACCAATGGTTTGCCTTATGAACAATGAACACTGAACACGTTTCGAAATTAATCCACGCCAGTTGAATTTTTTGAAGCCTATTTTCTATTGCACAACTTGGTTCATGGAGATCAACTGTAGCTTTATTAGAAATCCGTGAACCGATTCAATTTCAGAACAATCTAAACCTGTAACCATAAACCTCGCACGTTTATGTCCATGCTTGAGCAAGTGAGAAGCGAAACGTGCAAATGAAATGGACACAATTCGCAAGTTCAGATCAATATTAGCAAAATCATTCTCAGTTTACAGCATGAGTATCCCTTTTTCGGATCGAGTTTTAGATTACTTCTTTTTGTATAGAGTCTTTCCTTCACTTCACTCTTGATCTCTTTCAGCATCCATCATGCGTGCCTAATGGTCCTCAACTTAATACATGAAATAGCATCTGAACTCAGAACGCTGCTTTTGGAGAAAGTCTATGAAATGGAGACTCGCGTCTCGGTTCTCTGCACATTTTGGATAAACCCATCATTAGCGTTCGCGAGCTAGCAGGCAGTAGAGGTATCCAATCTAATACGTACTGTTTGCAAATATTAAGTTTCGAAAAGCCAACGTTTGAATTTGAGTTAAATTGGTGAATGAATGACGCTGAACAACGAACGTCTAATATTACACCCAAACTCCGTAGTCCATTGGATGTTTGGAATATAAGCTTTAGTTTGGCTAATGGGCTTAATTCAAAGATAGCGCAGAGCTGAATCTGAATGGAATAAGAATAATGCAATATTGTAAACTATAATCATGAATCTGCTAAACAGATCGTCCGTCATGTAATCAGATGGAGTTGGACTGGGAGAGTGTTGCGGAGGATGAGAAGTGTTTGTGCGGACATTAGAGTTTTGTGTGGAACGGGTCTTGTGACTGAAGTGTGTAGGGAATAGCAGGTAGAAGCTATTATAAAGTTGGCGCGTAATGCCAGAATAGTGCAGTAAGTAGCTCTAGTGCA
>JAQFYU010000932.1:0-17610 GCA_034694905.1 Ceratophysella granulata | reverse complement strand
TTGCCCGAAATGTATTCTAGATTGCTCTAGAGATCGTGTGGAGTGTCTCTGACAAGTTTTTAGGCCCGTTTTGTGCCACAAAATTAGCCAAAAAAATTTCCAAAGATGGCGGCCAAAAAAAATTTTTTTTTGAAAGTGTGATTAAATGATGGCGTTTGCTATGGCGTCTTGTAGTACTATATACTACATAGTACAACATATCACATCACCCGACACTGGTACGACCTTGTCTTCTATTTTTAATAAATTCACAAAATTGAAAAATCGGTCAAAACAGGGCTTATCCGGTATGGTCCTTTATCATATTTTATTTTGTACTTTTCATACAGAACTCCGTCACCTTTGGATTTTTGTGCATTTTGCATTTTATTTTTTGGCATCTTCCTTAAGGCTTGTGATTTTCTTCGGAGTTTGTCGCCGAGCGCGGAAGGGTTCAGCAGTGCACTGTGTGAAGGGGTCACCTCGGAAATTCCTGGGGCATGAGCATACTGCACCTCGATTTCTTACCTTCAGTCAAATCAAAGTTAATTAGTGACTTGGTTCAAAAATTCGAAAAGTATGTATTTTAGATTTGAGCTTACTTCGCAATCAGCATTTACTCCGCACGCTCCGTTACAAGGATTTTCACAAGCATTGTTCCGACACACTCGACTGGAACCACATTCATTGTCGTGCAAACACTCACCCCGGCTGCCTGTAAAATTGAAAATAGAAGTGAAGTCAAGTAAATTGAAATATTAAGTAATATTGAAATTTCAAATTCGTTACAGTGTGACAGAGCGTTCCCAACATATCCAGGCAAGCATGTGCAGACTGGACGATCCTTTCCAGTATTGTCGTATCCTGGTTGACACTGAGCATTGGTTCCGCATGGATTTGGATGACAGAGATCCGCTAATTTGGCATAATACAATTGTATTATTCACATTAAATGTATTCGATAGCCAGTTATTCATATATTTTTATGTGGAGTAATTGCATTGCAAAATTAAGTTAAGCAATTTCTTGGTGAAAGCAGAATGTTTCCAATATGTGTAGAACTTACCCAATGCATTCTTAGGGCATGGGCTTTCGCCCTTAAGCGAGTTTTCCAGTATTTACAGGAGGTTAGGTTAGGATTAATGCATGCATTAATTAGTATCTGTAAAATCTAAATAAGGATCCGTGTGTATAAGCTATGTACGAACAATACAATGCAATTTGCTTCAATGGTAGGACATTATTAATAAGTGCGATGTTTACGTGAGTGCATAAAATATTTTCAATGTTATTTCTACACAATAGGTTTGTACAATTTCGATTATATGTACTACCGCCTACTACGTGGAGCATGACAAATTAGAACAAAAACAACCATGATGTAACAACATTAAACCCGACTAAAGCGGAATTCCACACAAAGGAGTTAAAGAAATTCTAAGATTTATTTAAGGTCGAGGTCTAACTCTTAACCCACCTGGTGTCTGCGGTCTGCAGGACTCAAATGGATGACCCGTGTATCCCTTCGGACCTGCAAATATAATATATTTTATAAAATATCATTTTGTTGATCTCTTTTCTAAATCAATAATGCAAATCTTACATGAGCAAATGGCTTTATGTGAAGATTTGTCAACTCTGCATTCTGCATTTATTCCACAGGCTCCGGCACATGGATCTCCACATTTCAGCCCGATACATGCTCTGGATTAAAAATAAATTTATTAATAATGAAGTTGGAAAATATATTTTTAGATATGGGATATTTCAAAAAATACCTATTAGCTGGACATTCAGCATGGCTGGTACATTCTGCAAAGCATCTTGTGTACGGATCACCCAAATAATCCGGTGGGCAACTGCATACTGCAACATGATTCCTTACCTAATTGGCAAAAAATATTTTAATCGGAGTATGGTTATTATTTACGAATTTCAGTCATCTTACCTCACAAGTTGCATATTGTCCACAAGCGTTGTGACATGGGTTCTTACACTTGTAGTCAATACAAGCCTGATTAAATCCACATTGATTATCCGATTCGCATTCCCGCGTACATCCTGACAGTGGATTCCTAATTTAGACCAAAAATGAAATAGCCTTCAAATATGAACTCAGCACTCGTTATCGAGGCTCAAACTAATTGATACATTTTAATTACCCAGTGTAAGAAGCTTGACAAGAACAAATGGCTCGGCCCGATTCAACCCGACATTTTGTGTTGGCTCCGCAAGGGGACGGATTGCACAGTTCATCTAAAAATACAAGGAATAATCACAATTACTAAAAAAAATTGAAGTTACGCTTAATGTTCATGACAGGTTTCGGCCTTTGCGAAGGAAGAGTTGATGGAAAAGACAGATTAATGAAGTGAATACAAGTATCGATAACCCAGGGACATTAATGTTGTGAGATCGTGTTCAACTGAAATCATTCAATCCCTGCCTAGAGATTGACAATTGGCATGTACCAATAACAAGTATGCAAAACAACACCGGAGCATTTGCACAGAAATTATAATGTATGAGATCGACGACGTTCATTCTACACGGAGATCTTCCTACTTTCGTTGTAAATTCTGCAACTCCGCGTAGCATCCCCAGTGTAGCCTGGTCCACAGGAACAGTGAGCAATATGATTCCGTACATCACAGTTAGCATTGATTCCACAGGCTGAAGCACATGGATTCACACATTGGAAGTTTTGACAAACTTGATAAGATGGGCATTCCACATTGGCTGTGAGATAAAAAAAATTAAGAAGTTTTACACGATTAGAATCACATAATTTTGCATTCCGGTTTAAAAAAATATAAATCGCGAAATTAAATAAAAGATTAATTTAATAACTTCTGGGAACAACTTGCGTCCCTGTCATGCCATGAGTAATAACTCTTGACCTTTAGTAAAAGTTGGTTTTGGCTGTATTTACTTATCTATGTTTCAAGTCAAGTTAAATTCGAGAGTATCCTAAGCACGGTTAGGCCGTAATCAGTAATGTACCGTAGAATGAATATAAACGGGAAAATTACAAGACGAGTTTAACATCGACGCAAATTCAATATCCTTATTATTGTACACACTACCAGTCAGGTTTCTCCTGATTATAAGACCTGTATCGCAAGACCAAGCTTTCTTGGAATTTTGAAATGAACTTTTGTGATTTGCGAATTACGTGTAGGTAAGCAAATTCTTTATTCGCGACTCGCGACTCGCGACATGCGACGTTGAAGCTGAAGTATCTGTTGTTCAGCCAGAGGTGTAATCAAAAGTCAAACTTTACCTTCGCATTCCCCTCGTCTGCATCCTCGGTACGGATCCCCTGGAATTAGATTTAATTTTAGTTGACCACCGTTTTATTGATTTATACAATACAATGAGTCAAAAGTCTGTAAAATTACGATATAGGGTCTAGAAAACATTATGTTTGTCTATACAGAGATTTTTATTTGCAAAAATTAAAACATCTGCAATTATGGGAATCAATTTTGGTTTTTGCCTGTTCAGGCTCGGGCAAAATGTTTAAATGCTTTCATAAAGAGTATGCTATTCTTTCAATTAAATAAAAATGGCCTAACGTATGACCTTGCAAAATGACCCGTAACTACCTTGATATCCCGGAAGACAAGTACACACAGGTCGATCTCCACTGCTTCGGCAGTCTGCGTTCGGTCCACATGGCGAACCGGCACAAGGTTCATTTCGAATAGCTAGCGCTCTACAATTAAGAGTCAGTAATTTGTTTAAAAGAACCGCCATGTGGAATTTCTTTACAAACGAATTTCAAAAATGAAAAGATCAAACTCACGGTGGATATGAAAGAATTCGTCTTGCAACTGGAGCTTGTTGGGAACACTGTGAAAATGGATCTCCTGTAAAACACAAAGGAATTAATCTGAGATTCGAAGCGTGTTTTAAAGATTGCAAATAAAGCATCTATTTTACCAATGTATCCTCTTCTGCACTTGCAAATGGCTCGATGGTTAATTGGATCACAGTCCGCATTCACCCCACATGTAGAAGGTTGACAGGCAGATTGGCATTTGTTCCCAAAACACCTTTCGTGATTTCGACAATCATCATCATAAGAACATTGAGGTCCGCAACCTTCCAATTTAAGCAATATTTAAATTTTATAATTGTATTATATTTTATATTTAAAAATATTTGAACGATAAATATAATAAATAAAAGACCTACCCGTGATCGTATCCGGTTTCGGGAAGAAGCCTAGTATGCAATTCAAAATATCTTAAATTATAAAACTATTCAAAAAATCACTCAATATTTCAAAATAATAGTGAACAAGTCTGCAGCATATTATGATTTTGAATTGGCAAAAATTCGGATTGCTTTCGAACCTGATAGGCACCGACAGACAGCAGCTCCCGTGGGACTCACATTGCAATAAGTGTTTGGGCCACAAGGTGATGGACTACAAGGATCCAAGACTGAGAAGATCAGGATTTAACCAGTTAGCCTAACTTGAATATATTTTCAATTATTTAAGCAATGCAAAGCAGAAACTAAAATTTGATGCATTTTATTGCATATTTTCAGATGTTCGAAGCAAAATTAAATTAAATGCATGGCGTTACTGTAAGAAATTATCAGTATTGCAACTTACTTTGTTATAGCCAAGAAATACGGACAGCACAGGTTAATTATTGTCTTAGATTAGTTGATACACGACCTCACACAACATTAATACGCACATGAGTTTTTGCAGCTGATGCTGGATGCTGAAAGGTTACGAAGCTAACCATTTAAATTAAAATTTTGTCAGTGGTGTTGAGGGATGAGAATACACTACTACAGTAGTAGCTATATTGTTATAGGCTCGTATTTAAGTTTAAATACAACCAAAATAGCAAATTCGGTAAATAAATAAATTAATAACATTCAATTAAATTGTTGTTCAGAATTATTGGTGGAATTAATGAATTCCACATTGTTAGGTGTTAGGAGATTTTCGAAGGAGCTTTTAACATAATTAAGCTTTCACAAAAGCATTTTAAGTACCTCCACGGTACTGTGCTAAGGATGTGGAAAACTGCAGCGCCACGAAGGCCAGAAATGGTAGAATGGACGAAACCATCATCGGTTACTCTGAAAATAAAAAAATGCTTGAATTTAATATTTATTTTAGACATTTTTACGTTAAAAATTCGAAGAACGTGAAGTCATGCCATGGAAATTCCTGAGAGGACCTTGGCAGAAGCTTAAATATAATGACCAATTTGAGATGTGTGAAGTGCAGATGCAGAAGATGTACCTGTCTATCTGGTATGTGTAACTAATTATAGACCACAAGGGATGAACACGTCCCTCTTAATATTTTCGCAGAATTAATACTTTACTCAGACACGTCCAACAATGCACGTCAATGTCAATCCGCAAATATTAAGCTTGTTTGCAATTAGCAATCCGTTGTCCTTGACCTTATTTCATGATTCACAATTCTTAATATGCCAAGCACGTTGTGGCTTTAATGTAGCGTCTCTGTATTTGGTCACCTAATGACTCAAATGGGAATTTTATTGGAAGACGCCCAATTCTTCACCTAATGACAAACACGCACTTCATTCGTACAACAATAGGTGTAACTCTATAATTTAATAGCGTTCAATAGATAAACGATTGTCTATAAATTACTGTCTTGGCTTACGTGCAGTGTCCATCAATTCCCAAGTGTTTTTTTAATTGATTGACTTATTTGGATTTAACAAGAAGTAGTTAGTCAGAATTACAATTGCATTCATGCTTTCTCACTCAAAATGAAGATCGCATTCGATTATTAAGTTCAGTGTAATACAAAAATTTTACCATTTTTTAAAATTGGACATTAAAGGTTTTAAGGGTAAACCTCTTCAAGTGCAAACTTTTGCGGGTCCTAACTATTGTGTTTACTATTTAACCTGAAAATTTAGCGGAAGGGTTTTCTTTTGAATTTGAATCAAAAGTCAGGTTTTGTGCATTTCTTCGTGGACTTATCGTGATTGCTTAAATTACAAATTGGAATCTAAGATCCAGGGTCACTGTATTACGGCTAAATTTGCACCTTTTAAAATCTATAATTTGGTATTTCCCGTTTACTAAATCATTAACACAATCATGAGAATGAGATATTTAAGATCAGACTTAATTTAAAGCAATTATTTATGGAAATATCGATTAAATGAAATATTTTCGATTTTAGCGATTGGCTGGAAACATGATTTTTGAAAAACCCAAAACTCTTCGGGAATTTTGTATATTTGTTAATGAAAAAAAAGGTCAAGCGCTATGAACCCGCAAGCCCTCTGTCCCATTTTATCGAGATATAAGATAATGCAATATAATAATAAATTTTCTATTAGAAACAATTAAAAACTGGGATTTATTTCATACCGTAGCATTTTTTGATTAAATGGTGAAAATAAATAAACACGATCTCCCTACAGGGAATCCAGATTTATAAATTTTTAAAAGAAGGAATGAACGAATTTCTGGGAAATCGTTTTGAGAAACCGAATTGAATACTTACATACACAATTTCTGTGTCTTAATCAAGTGTTTATAATTTGCAAGGCCTTTCAATCTTTTGTTTTCCGTATGCATGCATATTACCATTTAACATAGTATTAAATAATTTTCAAAATTCCAGCATAGCCATTCAAATTGATTGAAATCTGAAGTGCAGATCTTACCTTTAGCTGAAAGAGTTCCCAGAAATGCAGTTGACCAGGTACAGTGCAGTGGTCAGTTGGAGGGATTCCAAGATAATGACGAGATTTGTGTTCAACAAACTTGTTTATAAGTCCAACCTGACCTGATCTCAGGTTAGCAGATTCAGGTGCTACTGGAAGAGGGTAAAAGGAAAACTAGTTGGGCTCAACTTCTTGGCACTCATATTTATAACCTGGCGTCATCACAGAAATCATCCTCAGCTCATCTTCGTTAACTTAACCTTCAATTCTTTGCCTGTCACATTAGTGTTTTTGCAAAGTTCTGGCTAAAGCCAATGCACAATAATTTGATTTCGCATACTGTTGAGGTCGGTGCTGGCCGCTTATCTGTTGATTTCCATTCCTTGTTTTTGGATTCACAGTACAGGGTTACTTTACGGATGCATGTCCATCCCCGTTTTGGCATCGTATTGTCTCAAGAACGTGTTCAATGAATTTTGCAAAAACTTTGTTCAACCAAAAATACAATTCATCACAGAATGCTCTGATTTTTTCAGGTTTTATAATTGGATTTGACGGGTTTTGTATAGATTGCGTAGCAAAAGCTTAAAATTACATACCTTATAAAAGCAGGATTATCATAAATAACAATGCAAAACCTTTCTCAATAATTGTAGACACTACAAACCATGAAAAGTCTGTTTTTTCAACAAGGTTTGCATATAAGCTATGATTCATCAAGATTAAGAGTCGAAATGTCAGGCAAGTCCGTTCTACGAACACAACCTTTGCAATTGCGAATTGCGAATTATATACTCGATAGATGTATGGCTACATAACACATTGTAACGATTGCTCACAAGCTTGTTTACCTGAGGTTCATGGAAATTTTTGGAGAACCTCATCTTAAAACAATAAACATTATTTTAGCCTGATTTACCTGTCATTTACATACATTTACGTGCATTTTTGTCCTTGTCCTTCGCATTTCTATCTGCTTACCAGGATTGATATTTTTCTGGATTCTGTATTGAAATGAAATGAACTGAATCGTTTGCGCGGCTGTCGAGTTTGGCGCATGTTTATTTGGGAACTATCAAACCTGGGCGCTGTGCTGGAATCGGTACACTTGGTGGCGGGCAAATTATCTTTAACGATCCATGAGAATGCGGATTTGAAATTTGAAATGGTATTAACATACCGAGTGGATTGTAAATAAAAAAAATTAATCATATTTTTATTTTATTATTTTGACCTTTTTTTTTGAAAAAACTATTTAGAGTGTATTCGATTTCAATTAAATTTTTGCTCGTATTTTTTAGCTCTTGAGAAAATGTTTTTTGGGAACTTGGTATTTGTGTAATATTCTCGTAAAAACTATAAGTTGAGTTCTCAATTCATAAATTGGTTTACGAGTTTTGTTGTAAATTTTGTTAATTCCAAGTGTATTCATCTACGTTCATCTACGTTCATTCAACATACTTCACTTTCGCACATATGATAATGATATGATATGCCATCGTATGTTGATAATCGTTATTTACGAAAATAGTCTTACCGTATTCCGCTTTTAGAACCATTTCGAATTTCAAGGATACTCCGAAAAAAATTGGGGTGTTGTCCCCATTTTCGTGTTACTTATATTCTTAAATCATGCTCGCCTAGCTCAATAATAATACTCCATTTAGAAATACTTACTCAGTCCAACCCTTGACCACCTGTATATTTATTGCCAGCGCCAGCCGTGACCTCATCAAGCCTTTAAAAGGTCTACATATGTGTGGCATTAGCATTCTACGCATTATTTCCTGTGGTTATTATAATACAATCATCTTCAATTTAATTATTGTGTAGATCAGTGTGTTTGTTAGTAAGCCATTGTTAAAGCATTCGCAGTGCAATGCCCAAAGTGTTAAAGAAAGCTAATTGCAGAAAAAAGAACTCTCCAGATATTTGAGGTGAGACTGGAAAAACCTACATGGATTTCCGGTGATATATACATAATTTCATTGGATCATTTGGAGCGGATTACAAAATGTTTCTGAACCACTATTTCCCCCCTCACCCAGCTTTATTTTTACCTGGTAGTCTTTGAAATATGCTTTGTTTTCAACTTACATTATTAATCCCACCACAAAAAAAAATCCGATTCTCACCGCAAAATAACTGAGGATGACCACAAATTAGTTTGAATGGCATAAACGAGGGATGGGCAAATTACATGTAATTGGAAAATTTAAATTACGTAATTTGGAGCCCAAATGTAATCGATAATTTTAATTTGATTTATGAAGCGTACTTTTTAAATTTGTTAATTTAGTGCATTTTAGTTCCAAATTAAATGCTTCTAACAATTGAGTCAATTTTACAATCGAATCAGTCTCTTTGCTTCTGCGTGGTCAAAAACAAGGACCATTCATAAAAATTACATTATTTAACGTTTAACCACTGACAAATTGTACTTACGAGCCATTCACACCTGCAAAAATGTTCCAAAATGAAATATTTCTATATTAAATTGTAATTAAGTAAGCCCATAATTTGTAATTCGTAATTTAGCAACGATTTGGGTAGTTTTTAAGTACTTGACATTTAAAGGGAAATTTGCGGCTTTTAGTTACTTGTAATTTCAAATTACATTGGAGCGTAATTTGCCCAGCACTGATAATAAATAACTTTTATTTCGTTAAACATTGCATTGAAGTACATAGTATAAAGACTCACCGGATGATCTTTGTCAGTTGTTCGGTCAAGCCATGCTAGGGTTTGCCCTAAGGCTGTACCACGAAGAAAGTGTACCCTTTAATAGAGCCACTTGACTAAAGCTAAAAGCTGTCTTGGAATTATGCGGAATTGCTGTGGATCAAGTCATTTTGCTATAAAAAGTAACATGTCAACTTCATTGGTTTTGCGACGAAAATAGTACTTATTTATTTGCGGTGAAATCGGTGAAATTAAATAATAGCCGTATCTTGTCAAAGACTAGCCTTGCCCCTTTTAAAATGAAAAGTTTTTTGTGCAGAATATCGAAAACAAAGCAAAGTTTCACTACAAAATCTATTTACTATTCAACTTGAATTCTGATTCATCTCAAACTGCATCCATGAATATTATTGTATTATTTTGCAAATGTAAGAAGTGTTTGTCGCCTGGATTCCAAGAAACGATCCTCAGAACTGTCTTCTGACAGGAGGAGTATAAGACATGGACCGGACGAGTCCACTCCGTCTCAATTTGATCTAAAATTCTAGCTTTTAAAGTTATAGATGAAGTAAAGTTGTGCGGAGAATGTACGTACTTAAAAGGGTCCTGGATTCTGGAAGTCTTAACCATGATCAATGATCAGATCATATGTACATACATTCAAGGTACCTGGAAGCTAGTAGAATACAATGCGTCACTGTCAATTCAGCCGATTTTAAGACTTTATTGACGACGTTGACATTATTTTATTAGTCTTCAATCCCGCCCATTTGAATCCTAGAACCTTTTTAAAACTGACAATCTCCGCTTATGCGGTTCCCACAGTTTTCCCAAGTCGAGGGGAGTAGCGGTCCAGAATCCAATTTTATTTGCACAGTACATGCATCATGTAGCGATTGCAAAATCGCCTTTCTGTGTAGCGTAGTATTGTTCACTCCTGATTCCATTCCATTGTATTGTATTGTAAATTGTAATTTGTAATGCTCTGCCTGCTCTACGAGGCATTTTTATCATGTACATATTTCTGCGGATTCAATCGGAAGTTTAAGACAATAGGAATGCAGACAGAAGGGCTTCCTTGTATGTATATGTGCAGACTTACAAAATTATTTAGCAGATGCAGGGTTAAAGATTTACACGGCATAGTGCAGAGTAGCTAATTTATTCGCACAGATTAAATATTTTGTGGTCAAAACAAACACGTAACTATACACAGGTAATTAAGAATGCAATTAAAGTAAAAAATGCATTTTGTAAATAGATTTGTTCAACTACATTGTATTTTAACACACGGCTTCTTTGATCCACGACAAACCAATCTTGAATTATTTGATAAACCATGTTGCTACGATACTGTTTTCTCAATGTTTAGCACTCAAGTAAAATTGTTTCGGGTTTCAACACGTGACGCATGAGCAAGATCACATAGTATAACTAAATAACAAATAAATAACAATATTTATCTATAATCTGTGCACCGTACAATTGAACTATGTATACTAATTTAAAATTTCGGATATATTCACTACTTTAAGGTCCAAGCATAGGTTTGAAATACTGCGCGCTTAACCTGTATGTTAGGACATGGTAGATGCTTGGATTATCGGCCATGGTCAACCCATTACGTCCGGAAATACATTATAATCTTGTAGAACTGGGATTCTGAACATCATTTATGTCGTCTATAAGCAATTTCTTCATTTGCATGTAGCTTTTAACCACTTATAAAGGAAAAGGAAACTTACAACTTACAGATTAAAAAATATGTATTTATTTCAAAACAACACAACGGCGTTAAAGTTCTTTATAAATAGTGTTAAATCGTTAAAATTGGAATTATTTAGAATTAATTAAGGAAATTCCCAAATTGAGGCGTCTCAATTCAACCGTCCTGCGTCTTGGATTGGTCCACATTCGTAATTTGACAATCATTGATACAAGGTACTCAGGATGTGACGCGCAGAAACAACGCCAAAAACATGAATAAAACGCCTCTTATACATTGATAAATAGGCTGAATTTGATTGAAGATGAAAAGGCAATGAGACTCAGAGGATTTACAATTATGAATTACGAGTTTTCTAATTTTCCTCCGCTTTTAGTCATAAATCTGGGCGTCGCGTAAACGTAAACAAGATTTGATTCCACACACAACGTGTGTGGGTTGAGCGGAGATACAAAATACAAATTCGCAGCTCATGTAGTAGGAGACTGATGAGATTGCAATGATTATTTTCCGCAGGTTGTACAAATTAGAATTTTACGACTACTACTATACTAATTAGCACACATGGTGTGTATGGTACATTCCTCAAGACTCTAGACGCTACGGCAACTCGCTCCGAGCAATTCTGCTAGGCAGATGAATCTGAATATATGCCAAAACACCAACATCTCTCGGCGAGGCTATGGCCTAGATTAAATTCTACAAACAATGCAGGTGCAGAAGTACATCAAAGATCACATTTCACACATATAATATCGATTTTCTTCTGAGTCGTAGAATTGAGTGATTTATATATATGTTTTACGTTTATGATCTTATCACAGATCACAGAATAGTGTGAAGTACATAGAAATAACAATAATATATTATTCCTATTGTGCATTGTGCACATAGGCTAGATAACTATTTTTATGAACGAATTTAAGGATACAATGTACACTTCTTCTTTCTGGTGCGAATTATACATGCATATTTCACGCGCAATTGTGCAAAAGTGCAGCGTATATCAGATGCCAGAAATTAATATAGTTCGAAAGTTGAGTGCGTGATTTCATTTTTTGATTGTAGACAGTTTTATCAAGAATTCAGAAGCAAATTCGAAATGCATGCGCAGCGCACTATAAATCAGGTATTCGACGCAGGGGAAAACATTTTCCCAAGCCCCTCGGTATGACTTTAAGTTTTTGCAAATAAGGGGTGTTGTCAAATATCGTGACCACACTTATATTTGGCCCAATCCAACTTAATTATCGACAATTATTCATTGCTGCTAGGTCGAATTGAGTGCATTCTTCGGAGCTCAGTCAGGAATTGATTCCGCATTTCAAAATGCTCTTGTACCGAAACGGGAAAGGGCATTAGGTTTATATTAGTATGTAGTTTGAGTAGAAGTGAAGAAACATCGCGCGGAAAACATGTAGCAGTCTATTTCATGTATAAATAATGGCTGATTTTAGGCTTGTTTGTAAGTTGAATTTTTTGGTTCTTGCTTTGTGAGTGATGTTTTTGCACCATCATCCATACATTTTTTCGCAAGTTATCCCGGTATGTCAAAAACACTATTGCGGATTATGATTCTGACTCCTAACGGATCCAGCAGTAGTTTTTTCTCTTCGTTTAGCCTGAACTTCCTTGAACCATCGACTGAAAGCCGTGAGCAGGACACAAGACACGACGAGAATTGACCCCAAGTAGCTGTACAGGTCCGGTGTGTCATGCAATAGCGTGATTTGAAAGAAAAACGAGAGTACAATATCCAGTGTTCTTGCCACAGCCACCGGTCCCGCATTCTCAATCTGTAGAGCTTTGGTGAGCAGGATTTGACCCAAGAATCCACAAATACCAATCCCAATGCACTGAACCAAGGTCAACCAAGTGTTGGGTAGGCTGAACCCATCTAGTGCAACTGTGAGCACAGCTCCGAAGGCGGCCAGAACGCTTGAAAACCAGAACACGGTCACGGAGTAGTGGACATGTTTCAGTTGGCGGAGTACAATGAAGGCAAGGGCCGTAAGCATGGCTGCCAAAAGCCCACAGCACGTTCCCACCAGCCCACCCCAAGACCCTGTGCTGATGAAGCCGAAGGAGGGTTTAGACACGAGCAGGACACCCAGCAACGTGAGAACGATCATACAAACGTCAAACGCTGAGCAGATCTCGCCTAGACAGACGCAAGCAAAAATGGAGACGAAGACGGGGGACGTGAAGATGACTGTAGCCGCATCAGCGAGCGGAATGAGATGAATGGCACTGAAGGCCATGATAAGTGACACGGAGCCGAGTATTGCTCTGGCCAGAAGCAAGGCCTGACTGTCCTTTGGACCTAGAATTCGACTCTTGGACGAAATGATGATCGGGAGGACGAAGAGGCCTTGGAGCATTCCACGAACGCAGAGAAGTTCCATGGGATGGAGCGGAGAGACCTTGACTATCAGGGCACTCGTGGCGAAGAAGATGCAGGAAATTGACGCCAGCAGAATCCCAATGGAACAGGTTGACACCGAAGAGGGACGATTCATAGCCACTTGCTCTTCGTCAGCTGCAGGTCGGTCAGTAGAACGGTCCTTGGGAATACGACGTTCCTTGACGGAAGCGGCCGGGGGAATGACACCAGGTTGCTGACGTGTCCGTTTTCCAATTCGAATTCGGGAAAGAAGTTGATGAAATGTTCCTTGTTTACTTGGACCCCGAATGAGTGGGAGTCGATCTCGACTTCCGGTTAGCTCTGGATCCAGACCAAAATCCTCGTTGGCCGAGTGAAAGGGGCTGCTGCTGAGGCTGGAGGACGGGCCAGCAGCGTCATCACTGAAATAAAGGCAAATTACGAATTTCAATTCGAATGTTTTGATATTGACACGTTGCATGTTTTTAAAGTGTGGAGATAGTCAGCCATCAATTCGGGCCACAACAGGCTTATTGCAAAACCGAACTTAACAATTCAAATTAGGAATTACCGTGAGGTCACAGCGAGTCCAATTACGGCTGAATTTGAGCTGATAGGCTGAGAATTTTGAGTGAAGCGTTTGAGCCCATTACGGTCAGATTGAGTCAGGGCGGAGACGGAGGCTGTGTTGTCAATCATGTGCACGTCCTCCATGCTGAGTGACCTTGGAGACGGACTCTGGCTACTAATCAAATGGAGCAACGTGTAATTCTGGGACTGAGTGAGCAAACTTCGTAATTCATCTAATCCGGGTTCATCCTCCTCATAATCTGATACTGAGTCGTTGTAACTGATTAGTTCAGGGCTAGCAGCGCTTCTTCTTGTTCCAAAATGACGAGAGTAATTCTTCTTTGAATTAACAGGCGATCCAGAGTCAAAGGCGTTGTACAAAGGTTTCTCCACTTCCGACATTGATTTTTGTTTCCACTGAAGTAGATCGAGTCCTCTTCAAAAGTTTGGGCTCCAGAAAGAAGAATTGTGAATTGAGTCAATTAATTTTTTCCCCATTCTGTTCAGAGATAATACGTCAGGGTCTTAGTGACACGCCTTCCAATCTCCTTGATCCATCTCGAATGGCCTTTCACCTGCCCACACCAAATTTTAATTTCCAAGCTTAAGGTCACTCCAAACATTTTATTTTTTTACTGTAATCATTTAATTGATCTGGAAGCCTATATTGAGACTAATGTATGACAATTAGATAAAAGATACATCATTTCCATAAATCTGAGATTGAGATCTGCGTACTTACCTCATCCTAGCATCAAACCACAGAAGCGTAAGCTTATCAGGCAATCCTTCTGGCTTCTTCTATTTTTTGCAATAGAATCAGCGAAGTCTTCTACCGATTTGGTTCCATGTAAACGCCTCCACGTCAACTACTCGCCAATTCCATTTCTATTTTATTGTCCGCTAGTTTTCCTGATATTCTTCATTAAAACAAGAGCAGGGAACGTCTGCTGAAGCTGACTGGAAAAAGAAACGCCCAAGCGTTACAATTTGAACCAAATTATATAATTGAGTGTACTTTGGGTGATGACGACGATAGAATACTATGCGCATTCGGTGTCGTCCTATTTAAAGGTTTGACCTGAATACGAAATCGATTGAGAAAACTTTGGAAACTCGTAGAACTTTGCAGACGGGATTCCAATTGGAATTATTAATGTACTGTACTATGGACTCGAATGCAATTTCCAGTCCGGGTCGAGGTTAGGCTATTATGATTTTATCGTATTTATTTTGACCTATTTTGTCCATGTGCTTTTCGAGCTACACTAATTTATCATTTTAGAAAAGGGTAATTTCATGTTGTTGGAAAAAATATAACCTTGGAAAATTGGACATTTCAAATAATGGATGACCTGGAAATCCCAAATTCAAGTCAGAGTGGCATAATCAATTTTCAAAATTGACAAAATTAGCTGTAATTTTGATTTTCTGCTATGTTTTACAGTAAAAAACATTTTTGTGTCGAAGTGAATGTTCAGTTGAACAATTTAGGTTGTACTTTTTCACAATAAAGATTGTCACTGAAGCTCGTACCCGTGACGTAATCCGTGTGCATGGTTTCAAACTTTGATTGCTTTTTCAAATCAGAACTGTCGACTGCCAACCTTATTTCTGTCATTGCTGTAACCTTTGTGTTATTGTAGTGCAGGCACGTTTTGCTCGTCAAATTATTCCAGGTTTCAGATCCACTCCAGGTTTTCATCGGTTCCCACAATCCCCTTTGACATTAATTATGTATTATGTCATGTCTACGCTTTTGAAATATTCTGTTTGGAGTTTTGCAATGAGATGAAAAGACTGAGCTCAAATTGTGCTGAGCTTGGAGCAAGGACTTTGGGCCTCAGTTGCTGGAGTAGAATTTATTCCTGAATTTATTAATAGCAAATAAGAACTGACGTTGCTGACTTCTGAATCATCAACACATTAGGTGCCTTTCATGTGACCTGACAGTACAATTATCTGGGAAAGTTGCTCAATGTATTGATTTACTACCCACATGTACTAAAAGAAGGCACAAGGCCATATCCCAGGCCAGGCCAGGGCCATAGATGGAAATTGGAAAGCCACACAGATATTCTTCACTCACATCAAGAACTGACTGAATTATTGACTTTCCATTTTTTGCCAACTCCATTATTCTACGGGTGTGATGTACATAATAATAGGTTCCTCTGGGAATTCTGGTATTGAATTTGGGTTTTGTTCCTATTTTCTACTTGTGGTAAACTAAACAACTGAAACGCACACGGTTGGATTTTCGTACCAATTTTCATGCCGAATGAATGCCGAAAAATCTAAAATCATTCATTATTTACTGTTTCCGTTCAATTTCAAATGCAGAAAAGCTGAAGTGGATGCCATCGTTGTTGCTTTGCACAATAATTTCAGGAAGTCATCTGATTAATTAATTAAATTAACGTAAGAACGTTTCATATCTTTTGAAATTAAATAATGCTAATCTCCAATTTTGTTTTTGTTAAAATGCAGTTGATATCCGTATTTTAATGTGCGTGATTCCTTGGATTCAACGCACGTCGCATACGGATACCATTTATTCCTTCATTTAATAATGGTAAAAATTAAACGATCCCAAATCTCATGGTCAAGTTGGGGCGTCAAACAGAATATGCCTTTGAAAATTTATACCTGGAATTACTTTGTAATTAGTTGAAACCCAAACTTCAGGAAAATCTGCATTAAAATAACCCGCTCGATATAGTACACGATGATTTGTGACACAAGACTGGTACGTGAACACCGTGTGAAACGGGGATTTCTGGTACTCAATGGTCAATAATATTACCGCAATAACCGTGAATACCATTAATTCCGTTTAAAAAAACGTACAAACCAAACACGGCTTCTAGAATTGAATATATTATTTTGCAGTCTAAGTATGAGGAATAATACATACGAGTAATTGACTACAATTTAGTGTAACTATGTAGAACATAAAATCCAGCTTTGCACCGACCAAATCATTTGAGATCTATAGATTGTTAAGCAACACTATTAATCAACTTACACTAGTTAAATGGAGGTAGTACATTTTACAGATGTGACTACTATGTAATGCGCCAAGATACACGAACAAGAGTCTGACTGAATACATGAGCTTACGCGTATGAATTTTGAATGCAATATTATTTGTAAGTACCTAATTTAATCAAGCATAATAGCAAACTTTTTAGCGTTTTCTCCATTTTAGAGCGAATGTTTGTCGCCAACAAGATGTCGAGGCTATATTCGATTATTTAGCTCCAGATCCGTAATTATTTATTGATTTGTAAAATATTAAGCCTTTAAATATTTTTCAAGCCAAAGGGGCTTGGCTTGAACTACGAATCATGAATCGAATCTATTTCTTTAATCTGCAAATAAAATAATTGAGTGTGCTCCTAATATTAATATATGAATTACACTATGTATTTTGTGAAATGGGTAAAATGTCAGGACCTTACAGTCAAACCCTTTACCGTTTACAATCAATAAATATGTAATTACTAGCTGGACCCATTCAGTGATAGAATCACTGATCTATAAGTACCTGTGTTTTTAATTTGCCTGACAGCTTAATT
>JAQFYU010000931.1:0-17623 GCA_034694905.1 Ceratophysella granulata | reverse complement strand
AAAGCGTAACATACGGACAGACAGACAAGGAGGATTACATAAGCCCTAGGCTTAGGAAAGCCAGGTCTAATAAACGGATTATTTCGACCCGGTTTCAGGACGGGATCCACCGGTTTCATAAAAAAAACTATTGTGAAGAACTTTAAATGGAATTTCTGGCTTATTTACTGTTAGTCAGCTGCAGAGGTCTTACAAATCTTGTTTGGCATGTTTCAATTGAAGCGCAAGGAGGTGGCTAGTGGCTATAGTTATAGGCAAAACGTGCGATTTACCAAAATTTGACATTTAAAAAAAAAAAATTAGTCTTAAAAAATAATTACTGCTTATTCAGTTTACATACTTTGAATTTAATTTCATTTTAGTTTTTGAAACAATTTTTGAAACGGTGTAGTCTGGAATGAGCCCGATAATGGCCTCAGCAGCGAATGGCATTGGAAATTCACCTTGTTTCTTTCACATTCGTTTGATTTTGTCACTTATAAATTTGTCGCTTCATGCTGCATGGATAGCCTTCACGAACGAGAATTGCTATTAGGCAATTTGTACCGACTTTAAAATATCCAATTTTAACCATTTTAAATATTGTGGAACTGCAGCAATGAAAAACGATACACAACACAAGGGAACGAACGATATTGTCAATATTTTATGAGATATATCTTATGGAACGTCTGTTTGTCCGTCTTGCTGTCCGTACCACTTTTGGAAGCAGGGCGCACCGAGAGTACCCATATAAAATGGTATATTTAGCAGCTTTTAATTTTCACCGCATTTAAGCCTAATTTATACATTTTATTTTACGAAACATGATTTTCTCTGGATTTTCTATAGATTGTTTGGTTTCGACGAACTAAATACAACGGAATTATCATAGAATTTTCCACTACATTTTGAATTAATTACACATTATTTCGTATGAGCTTTAAAAATATGAAGCTTTACATTCAGCTAGATCATTTAACTTGGCTTATTTTTTAATACTAGTACCAGCAAAAACCGCCACACGTCAAGAGCACGATACCATACGGAAAATTTGAATCAATTACAGCCTAAGCTTGGCAACGTAACAAAAATCTCGTTATTTGCCATTTGTATTTTCATTGTATTTGTATTAATAAGTGTTTAATTTCAGTAATTTCAGTTAACTTTGAATTAAAATATTCGACGCAGTTAGTGGTGAACATTTTGGGATTCGTATCTTGTGTATCAAATGTAGCTGAGATCAGAGATTTAGTTTAGTCTAAGTGCATATTATAAGGACGTTGAATGATCTCCTCAAGCATTGTATTGAATTTGTGTTTGAGTAAACGAATGAGGCATGCCTTCTATTCAATCTATTCCTCTCCTTCGTGTTTCTCTCGGATGTCAATTATCCCGAGGTAAAATATATTATGTTTTTTTACAGCTTGACCTGCCAACAAAGCCCAGCTCTTCCGAACAACCCTGAGCTCCTCTGCGGATCCCTGACATTTACAAAGTACGTGTCACGTCCAGTTCCCTCTCCTCCGCAGTAGACGCAGTGGAGAAGAGGACCAAGAAGGCTTTTACTAAAATGAACCAGAATTTCTTTTAGACAAAAAAAAAAGAAGTTGATCTTGATGAAATCAATGGAAAGAAGCAAAGATTTGAGCTGAACACAGTCAGAGACCCGTAACCCGTAACCGAAGTGAGTTCTGCTGTGTCCAGCCGTGCAGCCCATCGCCTTGTCTCCCATGCTAAAAAATGTTCGAGTCCAAACTGAAGTGATATCCTATTATTATTTCTTCCTCTTCTGAACTGAGTAGATGACTCGGAATGAATTATGTCTTCATAACTAATTGTAGCTTCAGAGAATCAGGTTCTGTTCTGGTTCGAAACACGGAGATTCACCACTGATAGTCACCTGCCTTTTTTTATTTGCTCTTATTTTTTGCTGTTGTCTTCCTGCCTGTCTTTCACTAAATTATTAGACTGAGGAAGATAATAAGACGAGCAGAGTGGTCAGTCCAGTTTCACAGCATGTAAACCGGATGACATTCGTTTTAAGGTTATTAATGGGTTCAGGCACAAAAAAGTGGATACCGACAGGCTATATTTATCATTGTACCAAATTCAGAGCAGCTTTTGAATTTAATGAAATGTTCGAAACGCTTTGAAAATTCAAAAATTGTCAATTTTCTAAACTCTGATAACTTTTAGGTGTCATTTTCGCCGAATTTGCAATTAAAAAACCAGAAATAAAAAATAGGAAGTTGAAGTACTTGTTATTTAAAATTAAGTTCACTTTTAAATATTGAGGGCTGTCACAAATGTCCCGATTCTGAACTATAACTCCAGCCTTTTAAGTTACGGCGTCTATTTCGGAATCGAGACTTCTGGGACAGCCCTCGTAGGGATGATGCCCGAGTACGCAATACGTCAACCGCCATAATTTGAATTCGAATATTTGGAAGCTTTTATGCCACATGCGACACAATCTGCCCGAATTTCGAATTTAAACTGACCCAAAAACAAAATTTCTGACGACATACAGTATTTTCATTGGTTCAAACTGAATTCTGGACAATATGCTGGCGTATGACGCTGAGAGTCTGCTTTCAGAAAACGCAGGACGGGTATTGTCAAGATGAGATCATACTGTGTTCCATGTTTAAATATTAAGAAAGCTAACAAGCCCAAAGACTGTCTTGTCACTCATGTCACTCTTTTTAAAGAGGAGACAAGTGGGCATGATAGGCTTCTTCTCAGGAGCTCTAACATATTATCAAGTCCCTTCAATTCTGGAGGAAGTGCAGGGTTGCTACGTTTCTTGTGTCAATGTCATTGGATATTTATAAAATCAATTTGATTTTTAACCAATTTTTAACTTTAAAAATCCGTCTTAAAATTTTATCACAAGATTCACGAAAAGATTCACTGGCAAAATCAGAACGGCATGCAATTTCTTTCAAGAATTGGATAATGTGAACAACCCTGCTGGTTGAAAGTGAATAGAATAAATAAAATATTATGAGCACTTGAAGTCACAGTCGAGTTGAAGGGAGGTATGAAGCCCTTAGCCCTTCTTCAGAAAAGCGTATCAACAATATGCTCTCATCTTGAAGTCAGACAAAGCCTTTCTCAAAGAAGTAGTCATTTTCAACTCGGAGTGGATCATTCAGTCCAAGACTCCGACAAAAGGGGGAACGGGAATAAATAATATCTGGGACCGAAAGATGTTCCTTCCTCTCACCTACGTGTGAATTGCTCGGTTCGTCCATTCCGATCCTCACTTTAATTCACAGCTACTGATATTTATTCTTATATTATACCTCTTCAGCCTTATACGTCATGTGTGTCAGTCTCCAGCTTTCCCAAGTGTCTAACGTTGTCTAAGGGCATCTCCGTTTCTAAGGACACCTTTCATCCTCTTGTCCGTGACACGACACGACTGCTGACTCATGCTTAACTCTATGATTCCTTCATTTCAAATCTCAAGCTCATGTCGCTCGCAGTTCGCTGCCATTTGGGTTCGATCAATTTCACCAAAAAAGGTGGATTTGATCTAAATTAAGCGACAATTTGAATTTCCCGGTAATACAAAAATATGGCTGTTAAATTTTTAAAGGAGCTTTGGAATTAACTTACGCCTTTTTGAAATGAGGATAAATCACCTGTGTTAATTTTAATTAACTATTTAAATTAAATTCATTAAGTAACTGTATTTATATTTAATACTCCTGTATTTTTCGTGATAGGCAGGGTTCCTGGTTAAACAAACCCAATGAAAGTCGCAAGTCGCATGTATAAAAATACAAAAAATACACACATAAAAACTGCATACTTACACCTGAGCTCTAAAGTCTCAAGTCTCAACCTTGTTGTATTTGATTGTATGTAAATTGCATGGAGTGGCCTCTTTATCTGCATAATTTGTCGTTTTTCTTCTTAATTTTTGAACTCTGCCCCAAATATCACGTATAAACGGACAAAATAAAGCCGAATTTGATATTTACTTGCCTCGCAAATATTTTTCCAGGTTTCGAAAATCGACGATAAGATGGCGCTCATAAGACACACTACACACTTACATTAAACGCAATTAATTAAGCATAACTTCGCTGTTCAATATTTCAAAATCTACAAGTTAACTAAAACCAAACATCTGGTTCAAGTAGATCGCATATCTGGGTCTGGGTAGATATTCATAATTTTTATGCAGACGGTTTTGAAATTTTCCGTCACCAGATGGAGCGACACGCTTCATTCTGGTTTTGACCACTAGATTCTTCTAATTTCAGGCGTTGATGACTTTTGACCATTGAAAAACCTAAAACTGACCACAAAAGTATCACATTCTACTTTGTATTAATAAAATAAATTGTTTGGCATCTTATCGCATAATTACACCCTTCTTCCTGCATCATACCAGAAGCAGAATCATCTCCATGAACTGAAGTCTTAAATCCCCAGGGATTCTTTATTACGCTTTTCAAAGTAAAGGACTTTTTTTCAATCTGAAAGAATCTGAGCACACTCTAGTTCCAACCGACTGCTCGTGGACGGTAGAATTCCTCTGTACATTTTTTTTTGTGTGAAAAGGTAAAAAAGGTTTCACACCAGAGCACACCACACTAATTCTAATCATTGGACCTTCAAATAGAGATCCCAAACATCATCATCAAGCCTCCCCTACATTAGCACGAGCTCTGACCCGAACCTCAGAAGGTTATGCCTTCGAGAGAGAGACGAACGAGATGGTCCAACTAATTTCCCGAAGTCCGTGAAGGAAGAAGAAAAAAAAAGTCTGATTCTCTCATGTGCATCTGACATTCATTCTAGGATATACGATATACATACGAACGTAAGCCTTTTAGCCCAAGATGGAGAAAGATATTAGCACAAAACTTGTCTTTCTGTCTCGAAGACTTTTTCTGAGTCGGCTTGGGTGCTCCCACTAATTGTGTGCCTTCTTCTTGGGTCAAAAACTTAACAAGTTTACACGATAAGGACAGTTAATCAAGGAGTCACTTCATTGTTCTGCTCTCGTGGACTTTCAAACAGCAGCCAAGTCATTTGGTCGAAGCCACCTTAATCCAGACAACCCAGTCGAGTTCATTTCATAAGATGCTTATCTCGGAATATGAGGTTACAGACCGTTCCCTGACAATAATCGTTATTGTATGAACACACTCGTTAAAGAGGGATTGTACAATAGACACACGTTTCGGAATCATCGTGCATGATAACTGAACTGATAGCAATTAATATGTGAAGCAAATCCAAGACGTGAATAGATTATTTAAGCTTATTAGCCAAGATGCAGGCCGAATTCATCATTGGTCTGTTACCACAAGTGTTGAACGTTTATCGAAAATGCAACGCAAAGTTTACTCATTTTTGTGCAAAATATAATTGTAACGAAATGAAAAATTGTGCACTAACGATTTGAAGAGTTCAATGCACAAGTTCAATAATGACGCTAGCTAAACCGCGCGCGCGCCGATTCGAATATTGGATGAACGCTTCCTTGAAAATAAATTTGGTTGAAAATTCAGTCGCTGGAAGTTGTTTTCAATTTTTTCCCGATTTTGAAACCGATTCAGGATTTAGAATTTTGTTCAAAATTAACAACTGACATTTGTATTCGACCTTGAAACGGTCAATCTAAGAAGAAACTACATGATAGCTATGTATGGCATTAGGATTTTGCTTAATTTCCATGAATTATCAATATTGCTATGAAAATTTGTCAATATCAACGGTTATTTCATATTAGAATTCAAAAGTTCCCTCAAATAGCGAGAATGTAGATGGCACTTAATGGCGTTGTGCTCGATGCTTGACTACTGCGGCGGCGGCATTTTTCAAATGGAAGTCAATTCTCGTGTATTTTAAGCATTTAATTTAAATATCATATTACATTTAATTTCCCGAGGGATTTGAGCGTAACATAAGCTATAAGTAACACGCAATTGATGGGCGATTCAAGCAATTCCTAGAATTCGATTAGTCTGGAATTTTCATTCGATTGTTTTTGGACTTAAAAAACCCCAGCTTCAAATTGTCACTCAAGCCGACAATACAGATCTGTAAAGAATCTACGGGTAAGCATAGTGGGTTCAATCTAAGAAAAAAGACTTTCGGGAGGATTATCGTGTGGCGCTGATGGAATTCCGAATCGTTTCAAATCCGAGAAGTTAGCAGGAGAAGAAAAAGTAGAACAATGACAAGAATGTTTTTATTTGAAGCGGAAATCAAAGTACATTGCTTTAGAATGAAAGAATTGATGTACGTACGGTGAGTTATCCATGAGTGACTGCACCCGTCACAAGATCGGAGCTTCTCTTTGGCAGCAACAAAGTTGGCACACTCACATCCACTTGCGGAACAACGAAGTTTCTGCAATTTAGAAAAAATACACAACTATTTATTTTACCATTCTCATTTAATTCCAAGAAGCCCAATTGTAAAGTGGCATATTGTGGAAGAAACTGTTTTTTTCTTCTGTATAACTAAAGTAGATGGAGATGCAAAGTAGAAGCGTCCTGAAGGAATAATGCGTGGAGATGAGTACAGTATACCCCCTCCGTACTCGATATAGAAACAGAACATACGGACACATGCGGGTGCATAAAATAAATATAATGGATCCGTCTTCTTATTCTCATTTTTGAACAAATGACGTGACGTTGGGAAATTTTATGCTTCGGCTAACACCGGATTGTTTGGAATTTGTCTTCAAAGCTACGTAAGGTGCGTTTTCTTAAATGACATTTAGGTTTAGGTGCTTCGGCTGGGTGTAAAGGACAAAGGACCGAATAACTGGGATGCATTTAAACAAATAAACAGTGTTATGTAATTTGCTGGGATTTTTCGATTTTTGGCAGATTTTTGGCCAAATGTTTGAATGTTTTCATTATGTTATATCAACCCTCGAAAATATAAATGATTGCTTCTGTCACGTTGTCGAGTTTAGGAGTTTGTTGTCTATGTCAAAGATTTCCTTGCATTTGAAGGATGAATTCATGTTATTCTCTGCACAAATAAAGCCGATTCTTCAAATCAAAATTACCTAAGTTGAATATAACGTACTTTCACCGCATAACTGATAACTGAGCAACTTCAATTTCGTTAAGCTAGGTATAGCAGTCCCGGTTGAATTTGAATTTGCTCAGTTGGGTTAGGTTAGGGGTTGCCCTGCGAAGATCTTCACGAAAATTCAATCTGTAGAGATACATTTGTATGAGAAGGGATGGAAATTTTGTGATGCAATAAGTTTCTTGGCGGTCAATTTAGTTAATTTTGTGGTGAATTAAGTTAATCTGCGGTGAACTAAATTATTTTGTAGTAAACTCAGTAAACGGTGAAATAAGTCACTCGGCGGTCAACTTTGTTAATTTTGGGGTGAATTAAGTTGTTCTGCGGTCAATTTAATTAACTTTACGGTCGTGAACTAAGTAAAGGCCAGCTTAGTTAATTTTGCGGTAAGAATCGAATTTAATTGCAATGAAATTAAATCATAACTTATTCGGACTTTGTATACCCTGCAGCTAAACATTTCCAAATGCGACATATCACAACATGCCACATTTCACTTTGAGTGGAAGTCCGTATACTTTGGCTAGTGAAATATGGTTTGTAGTTTGTATACCTTGGTTCTAGTAATACATTCTACATCTGTAAATTGTTTAACTGAGCTACAATTTTGGCCAATTCACTATGAGCATCACCTCACCACCGCAGAACCTCATTATTAACCGTCTAATACTACTTATAGACAAATCCGGCGATCATTGAATGGTTCCAAAAACTAGCCATAAAGTCTTGATGACCCGCACACTTGGAGCCTAACAGACAATTTGACTTGTAAATTTTGCCAGTCAAGTGTCCAATATACCGGATTTATCAGCATATTTTCCGGTTGAAGAAAACGACGAGCATAAAAGGATTGTCTAATATCATTATTTTATTCCATCAGAGACATTAAACTGAAGGTACCGGGTCCTGTGGCTATGCTAATGTTCTGCATTGAACTTTTCCTTCCAATTTGTCCAAATGTCGATTGAGTGACCAGGGAAAAAAAGAGCGTATTTTTAGTGAGTCCCAAGACTCCCATTTTGGGGGTCCAACTCGACGGCAGAACGAACGGACCGATGGACCCACCAAATCCAGCTTGGAAACGAACTCTTTGATATTCAAAGTGCCCTTTTTAGGGAAATTGATCCAGAGTCACTCTCTGGCTCCTCGTAACTTATGCATCCTCATTTCAATCCAAAAGACGAATTCTTTTATCATCTTCTCCACAGAAAGTTTCTTCTTCTTTTCTTCTGCAGACTTGGGAAGTTAAGAAAAAAAGTGGAAGAATAGTAACTATCAAAGTCTTTTGTCAGAGAATGACTCGACCGGGTCTTTTTTCCTTCCCAAACCGTCTCTTTTCACTAACCCAGACTTTTTCTTTCACTACTTTTTATTAAACAATTGTCTTTTTTCTCCTTTGGGAACTTTCGTACTTTTATGTGGTGTGTACCGGGGTTTCATAGTGGACGTGTCCTTTGGAGAACCATAAAGGTCTGTTCAGTTGCCAAAAACGGATCAGAGAATCCCTTTCCGCTTTACGGCCAAAAATTTGTCATGAAAAAATTAATTTGAGAATTTAGATTTTAGAACTTCGAATTTGGACTAATATTTTTTGATCTTTTTAAATCGGGGTGGGCTGTCGCAAATTGAATTGTATAAGTAATTTATTGTATTGTAGCTTAACTAGCAGAACTGCTTTCCAAAACAGAAATGGCGCCAGCGTCCGACAGTGGCAACTGGCAACCGATTTTCGAAAGTTGCCATACATGAGAAAGACAAATGTCAATGGCGTCGGGAAGTGTCAAACGATTTTCAAAAGTTGTTGCGCATGAAACAATCAAAATGGAGGGCAGTGTCAACCAACGATTTTGTCAAAAGTTGCCACGCATGAGACAGTAAAAATGGCGGGAAGTGTCAAACGATTTTCAAAAGTTGCCGCGCATGAAACAAACAAACCGGCGATGGCGTCCGACAGTGACAGACGATTTTCAAAACTTGCCGCACATGAGACAGAAAATGGCGCCTAAATTATGAAATGCAACAAA
Organism: Ceratophysella granulata; assembly: GCA_034694905.1. NCBI lineage: Eukaryota > Metazoa > Arthropoda > Collembola > Poduromorpha > Hypogastruridae > Ceratophysella > Ceratophysella granulata. The sequence goes on along the minus strand of JAQFYU010000931.1, from coordinate 8,540 downwards.
AGGCGAAGTATCGCGGGTTTTAAAGAATAAATTTTTCGAAATCGCTATTTTACTTACTACAGTATCGCTTTGACGTCACGACGACATGAGTCACAAAGTATCGCCAGTCACATGGCACTATGACTTCCTGACGCCGCATTTCTGGTTGATACAATCTACTGTTGACGTCGCGCGCGCTTGGACGTCATTGCAATTAAACGTTGCCAATTTTAATGAAAACATTTCCTAATTTTATATAACTTTAGATCCTTTTAGATAAAACGATTGACGACATTTTGTTTTGACGTTGGTCATTTGGACGCCACAATTTTTGTTAATGTCCCATGTTTTGGACGTCGCGCTGATTTTTGGGGAAGCGCCGGGAGTGGAGGGAAAATTTGAAACCTTACAAAAATTCTTCAGATGTTTAAGTAAAGCGTATAAGAATTGAGAATCGATATCGGTCTCGGGTATAAATAGAATTTTCAAATGCATAGCGCACCAAGCACTACCTTTCAGTTGAGCTCCTCGAGTATCTTCACAGAATTACTGTCCAAATTCCCATCCCACCCAATCTCACACTCAACTTGAGATTCAATTGCTGGTTTTTGAAGTCTTGAGCCGTATTATTGGTTGGATGGACTGAGACGTCTGCTGCGTCACTGACACGACACCTGCTCCTCCTCTCGTGACAAAAGTAGCCGTCAACAATACGGCTCAAATTGAGCCCAAAGCGAGAGTGACTTGACAAGAAGAAGACACAACTAACTGCTCAATAACGTCAGTGAAGCTCTCACACCTTCAATTTACATCACAACAGAAGATGAGACTCTGCTTTTTTCTAACTCGTCTTTCGTTTCTACGCTCATCCGCACACCCTTCGTCATTCCGTCCATAATATTTCCACTTCATTCACTTGACTCGGCCTTTCTTATCCACTGTCCTGGACACACCATATGGCATCTTTAATTAACCTAAACAGTCACTCTTTGTTCTCAGCCTGTCCCATACAATCTAGGCACGCATTGTGGACTGCGACAGTCAGTCGAGGCTGTGGAAACTCAGACTCGGTACAATGACAATTTTTACAATAGCTCAATGATTCGGCTTATTAAACAATTTCAAGCATTGATGCACTCAAGACCTGAATCTAAATATTGGGATGCAGATGAAATTGAACAGGCAAAAAACACAAAACGGAATGGTAACTTCAAGGAAGCGTGACACCAAACAGCTCATACAAAAATCGGAAGACGAAATAAATTTTATTTAAAAAATAGTTTTGATTCGCATTAGCATAACATAAAGTAATGTCGTAAACAATGCAATTTGTGCTATCGGTTTTTTTTTCGCTACAATTTTTGAAGTCGACGTCTTTCATCACGTTTATTTGACCTGTCGCGCTTTTGAAATCGTAGGCTTCCAGCATGCATTTTTAAACTTTCGCGGCGCAGTCGTCATTTTGTATTGCATCACGCTTTTAAACTTTTGCGATCGTAGTTGTTGTGCATCACGCTTTTATTATATGTTTTGGCACCAAATTTTTGATATTTCCGAATTTGGCGTCATGTTTTCCGAAATCGTACACACATTTCTTTCCTCTTACCAGAAAATTTCGTCGATTGTAATGTTTAATATTTAACCCACTTCAAATATTTAAAGTCCAAGTAAGCAAATAGCACTCAATGCTTAGCAAAATTCGTTCGATTTCAAAATCACGATTTTGTTTTCGTCACGAATTCCGAATTTTACATTTTATATTTTGTGATAGGTAACGGAATTTAAGGAACCATTTTAAATAGTTTATTTAAAGATCAGTGACCGAACAGTGATCTCTTTAAAACTGTTTGCGATTCTTGGAATTTTAAATTTTAGGCATGCTATAAATTTTCATTAATTTTGAATTTTTTGCTTTGAGCCATTCCATTTTCACTACTTCGATATATTTTCAACTATTTAACAAATAATGTTGGTATGATTATGATTCTGCATTTCCATGAAAAGAACTCTGCTGATCATGTCACAAGTCACAAGTCAAGTCAGAATGCCAAAGTGAGTCTGAACAGAATCAGACTGACTCTGCATAAGTGTCCATTCCAATCTGCATACATACATAGGAAAGTACATGTTAACCGGAGAGAAAGACGCCGAGCACAAAACATCAATTTCCACATGTCTCCTCTGAGATCCATTGCAGAGACTGTACGTTGTGTGGAATGGTTCTGTGGTTTATTTTGTATTGCATTTTTATTTCAATCCTGTCTTCTCACATCCATGTAGCCTGAGATGGTGAGAAAGATCAACTCGTTCACTTGGACTGATGAATTTTTCAGAGACACGAGTCTTCTGTATGCAAAATCACGAGTCTGTTTAACCGCACGTCCATCACTCTCCCGCCCGACACTTTACGTTACTACTCCACGACGACTTCCCATCCCAATGCCATTATTCCGGGCAATGCTTAGGTTCCAATAGCTTCTACATATGAGCACCCTGACATTCCAGCACCCTAAACTACTACACCACCGCATCACATATTCATCCCCACCAAAACATTCTGTTCAGCTTCCACCGCACTTCTCCATTTCCTAAAGTGTAGAGCAGCTTGGAACAAAAGTGCCAATCTGAGTTTATAGTGCCACATCTCGTCCCATTCTCAAAATGTACACTTCAAATGGAATGCCATCATGACAGATTGCATTCGGGCAGAGAGTGCATCATTCAGGATTTATAGACGACATTTGACAATATCTGCCTAATGAAAATCCTAAAAGTGTCAACTTTGACCAGACAATCAGAACTGAGGTTTACGAAGATCCAGTTCCACGTGCAAAATAGTATCACAGAATTTAATTGAATTTCATCAGCAATAATTAAATATTGAGATTTCAGAGCCCCGAACGCCACAGTATAGTAGTGCTCTGAATCCGACATGTATGTACTACTACACTAAAATAGAATGCGAAAACTGCAATCAGTAGCATGTAGCATGCATATTACTGACATGCTGCAGGCAACAGATATGCAGAATATGCATTTTATGTTCGTCTCCGAACTGAATTCAGCTCTTAACAACGCCACTTCCATATAAATGGCCCTAAGCGTGGTGTCGATGTTCTTTTTAAACAGGCTGGCCGATGTTAATCTCAAGTCTCAATGTATCTATCTTTCGTTTAAGTACAAACACGACTTAAGATAATTTTATACGCGAGGCAATGGAACGAATACAAAATACAACAAACAAACATTCCACAGATTTTCACGTTTTTAGAGGATTTTTTAATAAATACCAATAGTTAATTTATTCGTCTAAAATTACACATTTCGCGCAATACACGTGAGGTCTGACGACGGAAATAGTTCCAGTTTATATGCGGAATGTCAAAGAATTCAATGCCTTTTGTTCCGATATGTTAACGTTGTCATTGCAACAAAATGTCGCTTTTCAATTGAAAATTCAATATAAACGGCCGGTTTGTTTACTTCAGAGAGGCGCTATGCATAGTTCAATTGACAGCGCGTTCATTTAGCTGTTCATATAAACATACTCCCAGCTGTTCACGTATATGTAGTACGAAATACGGCAAGTAAGATTGACCAAGTACCAACAACCAACCGCGCGGAAATTCAAATGTGCTTTGTTCACATTTGAAGAACGTATTTTTTAGAGTTCTCGTACAAGGAAACAGAGAGGAACATCGTCTTCAGTAAATTAATAGAAATCCTTCGATTTTGCGAACTCAGTAATAAAAATAAGATTACTGTGGCCAAGGAGAAACAAAAGTTCGCAAAACTGAGGACTTTCTCAAGCAAGGTAAGAAAACTGGAGCGTTTGTTTTGGGATTCACTGTAAAACTCGCGTCTCTGTGGATTCTCCATATATGACGACGGGCCTGAAACGTTGAATTCCAAAGAGACTGCTACGCAGTGATTCATCCGGCTACAAGTCTGTTGTAATAAGCAAACAATGGAGATTGAGAGGATGGTAACATGGTAAGGAATAAGAAGTGATGATTCCCCTTTTCTGCTTGCATAATAACATTACGCCCATGGACAGATGAATCCAATATACGGAGACGAGCCCAACTACCCCTTGTCCATAAATCACCTCCACTGCAGTCAAAACAAGGGGAGACGGCCAACTAGGAGGCATTATTATCCGCATCTTCCCGTTCTTCCAGCCACGTCCAAATTCTTGAACCACACGCCTCAATGCACTGGACTGGACTCAGGCCAAACCTAAATCATGCCTTGTTCTAATCAACTTACTAGTTCATCTTCTTCTCAACCCATTATTTCATTTGGTTAGTTAACCCGAAATAGAAGGAATACCTCCGAGCTTCGATCTGGACTGGACTGGACTAACCATCATCGACTTGTATGATGGACTACGCCCTAGTGATACACGGATACATCCGCAATATCGTATAAGATGCATCTTCAGACGATGATCAACGTCTCCGCGATACAGCTTAAAGGGTTAATCAACAAGACCTTTCCTCTCGCATTTGCCCAAGGCTTGATTTTTACTAATAAAGTGAATGAACGAGTGTGGAATACAACGCACCAAAATTAAGCTTTGATAATCTTCTGTGTAGTTCTAGAACTACGTATTGAACGTAACGTAACCTGTAGAAAAAAATGTGCTTAGGTCACATTGTTGGCAAAAACTCGATTGGGAAAACATATTTCGCCAAATAAACAAACAACGTCATATTGGCAAAACAGTTGGTGTTGTTGGTTCTGACCTCTTATTTTTTCAATTTGGTATTTCCTAAATGACTGAAGAAACAAAGAGTGTTCAAAGGCTAAAAATCCTATTTAATGCATGAATGTCTGTCTCTTTTGGTGGAAGGTGTTAATCACTTCTGAGGCCGCCATTGGGCTCATAACAGACACCTCCAGAGTAAGGCGGGCTTCGGATCGGATATTTTCGGATGATCCGTCGGATCGGATTTCGGATTTCGGATCGGATCGGATTGAGAGTTATATGTTGTCTTTCGGATCGGATCGGATCGGATGAGAAATTCTAAGATTTCGGATCGGATCAGATTAGTAAATATTATTCATCCGATCTTTCGGATCGGATCGGATGGACCAGAAAAATCATCCGAGCTATTCGGATCGGATCGGATTGCTTTTCTCCAATCCGATCCAAAATCCAAAATTCTCAATATTTTTCTTGTAATGGCCTAAATACTTCGTATTTTATAAAGTTAGATTGGCTTCGGATCGGATAGTTTCGGATGATCCGTCGGATTTCGGATCGGATCGGATCGGATTGACAGTTTTATATTGACTTTCGGATCAGATCGGATTAGATGAGAGAATTTTAAACCTTTCGGATCGGATCGGATAGGTATTAATCGTCCATCCGACCTTTCGGATCGGATCGGATGGCTCATGAAAACCATCCGACATATTTCGGATCGGATTGGGAAAATATCCGATCCGAAGGCAGCCTTACTCCAGAGGGCCTTTACATACGGTAATTTAAACCGGATTTAAGGAAAATCCATCAGATCACAAACATAGAATCATAAGATAGCAGATGATTGAACAACTCGATTTTAATAAATGAAACTGGAAACAGGATGTAAGCTTTTAATCTTAGCACATTGACCAGGTCACAGTGCGCATCACCTGTTCATCTCCGTGAAATTCCACATAAATGAGAGTAGAATGCCCTTCTCAACATTCATTTTACTTGCATCGTTTCGTATTCGCATGAACCATATGGACCATGGAGGCCCAGAACATGGAACGTGTGAAACCCGAAAGCCGGGCCGAAGTATTGATCACTTGAGCCAAATGGAGATTTGTAGCGAGATACCTTTTGATTTGGCTTGCCATAAACTATAGATTCCCCTAGTCCATAGATCCACACTCCACGTTTCCATCCATAGTGATACAGAAGTCTAATATGATATTCTCTGGATTCTCCTTTGGTTGCTCCGTGTATTCCATTCCAAGAGCTCAGACACTTCATTCCAACCAACATAAGTCCATTCGGGTCTGGGCCTTTTCCCCTGTTCCTGTTCCAGTCAGTAATTTCCCCGAATGGTCATCAATCCTCAACCCAGGAAAAATATTGCTTATGGCTTCAGACTCCATCTCCCTCACGAGACACACGAGTACCGTAAACTCTGGAACAGATCTGAAAGGCGGCACGTACCGCCAGGTATAAACCATTCCTTAATTATCCCTTCCTACTTCCAATTCTCATTTTTCTATTAAGGAACCCTCATAACTTTCCTAGTCTTGGTTTCTTTTCTTTTTCGGACCAGTGCCTAGTCAAGAATTTTCGAATTCTAATAAAGAACAATCATCCTATCTTTTCAGGCTGAACTGAATGGACGCGGAGTAGACCAATAATGCAATCCGTTATTTTTATGCCAAATTCTGAATTTTGATTTTGATATTAAGCCATTTCAGCTCGGTATCAAACACAAATGTTTTTATTAGGTATAGCTCAGCCACAGCCACAGTGTATAGATATGTAAGTACGTCAGTTCCGTTCATCTTTCACTTCAAACTTCATCCCTTCTTCACAGAGCTTGCTAATGAAGCCTCTTGAAAAATCAATAGTTGGAGAAAGTCCCTCTTGTAATTAACGCAGACGGAGAGAGACAGAAGAGAGTGAGAGCACAGGTCTCCTAGGAGACCAAAAGTGAAGAGAGCACAAGTTCCAGTCATCTCCCATCATTTTAGTCCCAGGCTCTACGCCTAGCCTCTCTCCGCTTTTAAATGACGAATAGAAATGTCAGCAGACTAGAGCCTCAGCTAATTGAAATCCAAGTGCGAGGCTCAGATAGGGTTGCGAATCTAATTAAAATTTATTAACTTTCCAACCTCCTAGTTTCACTTTCTGTCCCAGTGGGATGTGACGTGTATGCTTGTAATAAGCAAATTTTAACTAATATTTTAATGAAAATTCATTTTAAAATAGGGCCGCTAAAATTCGAAAACGTACGTATGGCGTTTTTGTCGTTTCTCTTTTCTTTTCCTTAAACTGGCAAAAAAATTGCCAGAATTTTAAACTCAGTCCAAAGTAGATTTGAACCACATAGTATCGCTTCTTTTAAATGTCACATGCGCAAATCTGACTTAGCGTAAAAGGTTTTCCGTTTTATTTTCTGGCAAAATTCCGCCTACGTTTTCCGTGCGGTTGTTTCTTGCTGTCTTTGCGAACAGCATTTTTCGTACTGCGCGCTTTTTTTTGCTTTTATCTGCATAAAAATCGACCTGAATTCTTCACCGTGGTTTGTAGATGTCTCCAGCAAAAAATAGACTTGAATTTTTCGAACCTGAATGGCTCTTTTTCGATTTCAACTGCAAAGTTCGACCTGCATTTTAGGCGCTTCTTTCCAAAATTCCTTTAAACGTCGACCTTTCCTGCAAGAATTGACTTAAGCCAGGACGGTGTTTTTAGTTAATTTTTTTTTGACTACTTACAATTTTTTAAGAAACGTGAAGCATTTTTGTGTTGCTATTCAATCCGTTTAATATAGGTTTTCGAAAAGGCTCTTTCCTTTCCTGTATAATTTCACTACCGTCAGCTTTTATAACGAATTTGAGAGCGGAAGGACTGTCTAATTTCGTAGTGTAAAGAAGGATGTTTACAATTTAGAGCATGTATAATAGTGTGCAATTTTGTGATCGCAAGCAGAGATACAGCCTCCAGCCTTTCATTCTGTCGGGAAATTATATTTCAATTTGGATGTTTCAAATCCGCAGCACACTTCTCTCCTGCTCATAATGCCATATAAATCTAGCACGCACTCCTGGCTTGCCTTTGCCTTGTCCCTCTCAACAGTGTAAATGTAAAACAAGGAACTTGATTAAAAAAAGTATATTAGAGTGAGACTCGACGAGTCAAGTAAAGTGTGCCTCTTCTGCTCCAAGTTGAGAGGGAAGATTATGCAATGGAGGCTGCAATGGCCCAAGTAGAGCGGTACATGAAGGGCTGTTTCAGTAAAATTGATAATTCATGAGTTCGGAGACTCTAATCTCCTTAGCTTCGTCTCAACTAACTTGCTCTCATTTATTTTAACTCCCTTGGCTGGGTGTTAGTCCCTGCACGACGACTAAGGCAGAAACATCCAGAACGGTGCAGAAGACAGAATACTTAATTGCGAGAGGGGAAGACTAAATCAAAACTCGTGAAGCAATCAACACACGGAGAAATATAATCAGACACAAAACAAAAAGTCCCGTCCACGTTCAACAAAACAACCAACATAAAAACATAAATATTTTCTGTCTACCAAAAAAAAATCTCTCCGTCTCAGTCATTTGTCTGATGCGAAGCATTTATAAGCATAAAAGTAGCTGATTAGCCTTTTGTCTCATCCAGCGGGAACTATCAATCAGTCGATAGACTACGTGATTGCTTGTCGACAAATTGGTCACTGAGACAATTGATCATTCTACTAGAGTTCAAGCTTTAGTTGACCATTAACAGTTTCTTAAGCCATTCGAATTCGTCAGTTTGACAATTTTCAACCGAAAAATTCTTTAAAACTTGAATTTGTCATCATGAAAATTGGTCTCTGTGGGCT
>JAQFYU010000930.1:0-17629 GCA_034694905.1 Ceratophysella granulata | reverse complement strand
AAAACAAACCGTGAAATGACTTTATTTTCGAGCAGTTTAGTGCGTATTTTGTCAAATTGATTACAAGAATGCGATTAAAAACAACAAAAAAACGAGAAAAACTTAAGATTTGACGAGTCGGGTAAATGTAGTCTAAAATCAAATTATACGATCGATATAAAATGCGATTAGAGGAATTGGTACAAAATTTTGAATAAATATTCTATTCGTTGGGTAGATATAAAATTTTCTGCAAGAAATGTCTAACTGGCCAAAAAAAATGTTTCACAAAGTGTGTCTCCAAATGAGCTAAACCCCCCGAAACCTGGGAACACAATCTGGAACGAGCAGCAAAATGAACATCGAGACAAGCGCGTGTGTACTGCGTTGCGTTTGGCTTGGCCAATTAGTGTGCGACCCTCCTGCCCAAACTTGAGCACACGACGACGGTACGGTACAAAGTGCACGAATGAAAGTTGAGCTAATTGTTTTGTTTGGGATTATTTTCTCTAAGAGAAGTTGTTGTAACTGTAACTCTAGACGTTGGAAAGAGTGTGAAATACTTCTCATTATTTCGAAATAAGGAAATTCAAAATCCAATTGGACATTGTGCTCTCTTCAGTTCTGAATCCTGAACGGAACAGGAGGGGATCAATGCTACGGAGACTAGGGCTAGAATATCTGTATATAAAGAGAATCTGAGTTGAACACGTAGTTCTGGATAAAAGTTGAACATGTTGCAAATTAGGAAAAGCTTCTGCCAAATGATACCTACTTCAATTTCAATTCATTTCAGTTCCTCTTTTACCAATCCATTCAATTTACTTCCCCCTCGTCTCCATTGAACTCTGTCTGTGAAGCGCATAAAGGAGGACTTAGAACCTTCCCTCATTATTTCCGCTTTTCCCCAAATACAGACTTTCATCCTGGGAATACTCAGGACTTAATTAATAAACTATCAACTAATCCCCCACATTGCACCAAACCAAAAATACGGAACAACCAGAACCTCTGCTTCGTCCATACCTACATACATATATGTTTTCTATACGTGTAGCATGTTCATGTTACATGGCGTATACAAAAGCATTGCCTTCATTAGCACAATTTTTCGGATGACGTAATCTCAAACCTCGTCTGGCATCTGCGGTGAGCAGTGGCTAACAAAATTCTGACTTTTCCCTGGTTCCAACAAAGAAATTCTCTACTGCTAATTTCCACATACTTTGAGGTTTTAGTTCGTATTTTCATATGCGTTTTGATTTTTGATGATCGTGTTTGAAATAGTTATTGTGCACATTTTGGAGTTTCTTAACGCATTTTGGGTTTTTAAGGCATATTGTGACATTTTTTGGTAGCATTCTAGGTACTTACGTGTTGTGCAAGATATATATTGAAAATATTTCACAGGATGTAAAATTCTTTACAATACTTATTTATCAATGTTTCGTAATTTCAAAATTTAATTTGTCAATTTTCAACATTTTCCTCGTTGATGCAACTTTGTCGACTGTTTTTTGCACCAAGAATATACATTTTCGAAAGGCTTAAGATATTAAAATATTCTATATTTTTAAATCTATATTCTATAAGTCTTTGCTTGCAGAAAAAATTGTATTTTCTGTATAAATTTAGTACATATTTCGACCATTATTAATGGTTGCGACCATTTTGATAAAAATACTCGTGGAACGGAGAGAAATTAAATGAATAACAAAATATAAAATTCACAGAAAGTAGCAATATGCGTCGTGATTCGTGACATTCTTATTTATTTTACTATTTATTCAGCAACTGCCCGCCTGTATGGAATGGAACAGATATACACGAATAAACGACGCGAAAAACACAAGCTAAATTCGGGAAACAATGCCCAACACTAACAACACGTGTATAAAAGTAATCCAAGCTCCTCCGGTCTAACCCACACAAATGAATATTCTAATCGAATTATGATGAGTTGAAAATTACACGCCGAGGAAGTATATGTTCCGCTGCCTTCAATATACAAGTTCCGAGTTCCGAACCAGAGACGTTGATACGGCTTCCATAATCGAAACCATACTACTTTACACGCCGTAACAATGCAATGCAAAGCCAGAGATACACGAGCACAATGCATATACCAGGCAACCACAAAGCAAGGAACTAATTTTCCTGAATGTTATGCTCGAATTAACTAGAAAGTGACAGTATGGCCAGTAGCAGCCTTAATACGGCCAACAAAGGGAAATAAGTGAAACCCCAAAATATACTGTGCATGTGGAAGGGCTATCTTCTTTGCTCCGAGCTGTGACATTTATTTTTTATATTGAAAATGGGGACAATTTCTTCTGAACATTTTCTTAACACCACCGTAGCACACGGCTACCCCCTAATGGTCTGTCATTTCATAAATCAAAATATTCCACGTTTCCGGTTTTAAAAACCTTAATCCGGTTTAACTTTTTCCCTTCGTACTGTCTCCTGTCCTCTCCTGTCCGGCTTAAATTTTATCCACAAGGGAACGTACACACGTCACCTGCCGCTTCACCAAGCCATTCCTTTTGTTACACAAAGTGGAGGCATGTCAGACAATTCACAAAATCATGTGAGATCTGAGCCGAGGCCTGATAAAAGGGTACTAGGCCCTGGGGATGTAAACTGGGCATTCGGATTCAAAATTCGGTGATGTACAGTGTTCAGCGCAGAATGAAGAGCAAGGAACCAAGTTATACAGTTTTATTAAAAATGCACGACGAACTACAAATTTCATAAAATTTCAGCGCATGTTTTAAAATCAAAATATTGACAATATTTTCTTTTAGATTTTTTTCGTTTCGTCAAGCCGTTGTTCGTCTAATATTTAAAAAGCTGCTCTTATTACTGAATTATGGCAAATATTGTAAATACCCGAATATCAGTAGCCGCTAACCCCTCAAAATAATTTGACAACCGTTGATAACTATGTAGAACTCTGTCTATAGAAAATAGAAGCCAATTTTTCACTTTATTCGGTTTCAGAGCCCTTTGATTTGATTGTTGGTCTGTTTTTCAACATACAACGAAGGCATCCGTATCGAAAACTGCCTGATATCCCTTTTCCCCAGATTTCATTGTGAGCTGTTTATGATATTTGGTTCCCTTCACATTTTACTCAATATTTGTATACACAGCTGGGTTCGCCTCCTTTTCTAGAACTCTTTCAGTTCAAAGTAACAATAGAATTTCGTCTCTGCTACCTTCACGAATTTTGTGTACAGTAACAGTATCATGGTAAACTGGTTGAGCATGAACGCTGAATTGAAATGGTTATGATAAAATCAATTATATGCGGCAGCTTTGGTCATACAGTAGAAGGGTAAGACGAAGACCTAACGCAAAATATTGTGCAAGCGAAAACTACAAAACCGGAAGCTTTAAAATTTATAAATTTGCCAAAATTTAAATTATATTGACTATAAGTTCAAGGCAACAATTATCAATAAATTAATTAATGGTAAAATACCCGCGGTTAAAGCGGAAGAATTTCATAAGCCACGTCTGGCATAAACTGTATTCAAACCTGAAACTCCCAGTTTTCATCATAATTTTTAATCAGCCATATGAACTAGAAGATGTGAAAAGAGTGACTCAACCTGAAATGACGGCCGGAACCAATTGGGATAAAAAGGGAAGATTCAAGTGAGGGAGTTTAGTTGGAGGGCATAATCAGTAATCAGGCCACTCATCTCGTCTACCTTTCTAGTTAATTAAATTAAAAGCCAGGCCAGGACCAGGTATCCAGAGCAACGAGAATTTTTTTTGACAACTTACGCTTTCTCCTGAACATCCAAATCAGTAACGAGCTCATCTCTTTGGTTCACAACAGATACGAGCTCTTTGAGCAGAAGGGACTCTCTCGTTTGATCTTCAGACGTTTTCTGATTCTCTGCAAATATACAAAAATTCAACGATGTAGTATATTCATTACAAGGCACATAGCACATCCATTTCATCAGATTACGGAATTGAATGATACTGCGGATGGAGACTGTACTATGTATTGAAACCCTATGCATTGCCGTCGCCTGCCTGTACAATTAAAAATAGTTGTATTGGATCTTCGTCGGGCGTATAGCGCAGAGCGTAACTTTGAATTAGAACAAATAATAGTGCTTCGTAAATTTAAAGACAAATAATATATAGATCGACCAAATGCCTAAGAACTACCGAAATTTATATTTAAGTTCATCAATAGTATTCCTTTCATTTCTCAATTTGACTCTGCAAAAAAAAATTCAATTCCCTACATTCAAGCTAGGTTAGGTTAGATTAGCAGATGACCGCCCGAGGAACTGCTTAGCACTTTGGAATAGGGCGAAAACCAATTAAATAAGAGAGTAGTAGTAGTTTACATATTTGATTTGGTTTTCACAAGCCCAGACAATTTAAAAATCGATGGTTAAATTAAGATTTGTACAAGTCACTATTACTTAGAAATTCACAGGCTTACTAAAGGTCAAGTAAAATTTTGTTACCGTGCCACTTGCCTTATCTGACAGTAAATATACTCGTAGTTAGCCCCGCCTCCAGCTTCCATGATATGTTAGTAGACCAAAATGCAACACTGAATAATAACTTAATTGCGCTGTGCACTTTTGACTGTGATACTATTTTTCTCTTATTGGTAGCAAAAACTCACTTAAACTAATTTGCTAACTGGAAAACTCACGCAACATTGACAAATTTTTGGTCAGGCTTGTTTATATTAACTACAGAGTCTATTTTGTTTGATCTTTGAACATCGAAGTTTCCAGTGACAACGATAATTCCAATCTGACCCAGGCGTAAACAGAACCAGGTTTAGCATACAAATAGCACGAATAGATCTGGTTTCTGTTGGTGTCTTAGAACAGAAAAAGAAATACAAGTAAGCCTTGGTATTGAATTCCAACTTTGGCTTTGATACTTTATTAGGTACATCCTGGTTTCTGCTTCAAATTATGATCGTTTGTTCAAAGGATTTGTTTATTCTCGAGTTATGGAAACACGGCTCAAATATCTATGAATTGCAAAGAACGAATATTTTACGGTAAATTCTTCGTGAAATTCGATTATGATGTGCGTCATTGAATATATGTTTGTTCACTAGTATGGAGTGCCTAGTGCATCTGTAAATCCTGAAGTCAAAACTTATTCTATTTCCCCATAGACTAAAGTTGAGCTTCACCAAAACGCCTATGAAACTAAGAACATTTCAAAACTGTCCATAACCAGCGTAGCCAACCATACCCCATTACATTTAATGAAAACTTACACCATTCCATTTTGCATAGGAAGTCATAAGGAAAGTCCTGAATGTGCTGAGCTGTTTAAACACATTGAGCAGAGAAAGCACAACTTTCCCCACTTCCCATCCCACCAAAACTCATCACTTCACATTCACTTCATGAAAAAAGTTCCCCTTCTTCCTGCCAAACCCAAAACCCAAAAGGCCAAAGGCTCTTTTATTCACTCCAACCAACAAACCCAAGAACCTCTTTCTGTTACCCCACACCAGCAGCAGGAGCCAAGATGAGAGAGGAAGGGACCCTTAGCCCAAACAGCACACCGAACCGAACCAGACACTCGACATGCCGCATTGCAGAACACTGTCCCTTGGAAATTGGTCCAATTAGCCCTATTTATTGTTTTCACCTACTTTCACTCGGAGAGACGGTTCAAACTGAAGTTGTCTCAAGTAGAGACTTTGACAATATGAGGCGAGCGGAGGAGAGTGAGTGTTTAAAGGCCTCGGAGGACTCTATATATAGGAAAAGCCGGGTTCTGTGTGGAATAGAAGGACTAGAGGCTTATTTTGAGTAAAGAGCATTATAAGCGGATATAGAGACACTGGGCCTAAGATATATTTTAATAAGACAAACCATATAGCCGATTTAACGGGAACCCGCAATAAGGATTGCCATTCTCAGCTCTCTCCACACACTCTCCGCCTATTTGGAAGGGATCATAGCACAAAGTCCTTCTAATGCCAAGGATTTATCAGAGTCCTCCTCAATGGAGACAAAAGTACGTACGGTGCTGCTCAGGGAGACATTGACATTAGCTGCTTCCACAGTGCGAGCCAAGGCATCCCACATTACCCTATTACCATCTTCTTGAACAATACGGAGAGAAGATTAGGACCAGCTTACGTCTTTCTCATTTATTCAACTCTTTTCTATTCTTGGAAAATAAAATCCCTAAGCCCTCTTACCTCATTCCAATCCCGAGCTTTTCAATGTCAAGGACTTCCAGTTTCTACAAGGCATATGAGCACAAGGGATCAGGCTGAGGCTGGTATCAGATCTTGAGACCACAACTTAAGAACTTGTACGTGTACATAGCTCGAATTTGACGCCAAGTAAGCGTCCAAGCTGGATCGTGGTGAAAGTTGGTCACACTCGATGAGGTCAAATTAGCAATGCAGAAAGATAGCTATGGTTCGAAATATAACGCAATAAGCATTGTCGTATACCGGGCATTTCAATTTGTCCATATATTGAGAGTTGTAATATTCGTAATTTCCACCTTTCACTAAATCCTTTTTTAAAGAATTGAATTGAATTGATTTTTTAAATTTAATTTAATACCAAATTTTAGAACTAATAAATCGGTCAGATATTTGGAATTCTCTACCGGATATAAAAATAAAACAATGTTTGTTAAGATACACTGGTACGAATGCATGTTGGCATATGAACTTTAAAATAACTAAAAACAACCTTAAAATCTGACATTTTCATTATTACATCTGGCAGAAAATGTCAAACATATGTTAAAATATCTGGCGCTTTAATATTAAACCGTCGTTTTACTGTGATGATAGGACACGTGGTTAACCTTTGAGTGACTCAATCTTTGTACTTACCTGCTTTGTCATGCACGCTAAATTAGTTTTTTATCCAAATCTCAAAGCATACAATTCCTTTGGTTTGAAATTCGCGGTAGCCTTCCAGCTTGAGTCTTATAAACTTTAATATGGAAATCCGGAAGCAGGTAACGGTGGCAAAATGTGTACTGGCGAAACTCGGATTTACAGTATTGGCCAATTTTTATGTTCAAAATCATTCGCATTATTTTTTACACCTTTCACCATTAACATTGCAAATCATAGATATTTTAACTCAAGAAGAAAATATGATAGTCTTGATTTTCACCACTTCTTTTCGCGGCAAATTCTATTTCTCCATTAAAATTCTCCACTCGAACCACCTTTCCCGCTAACGTTACCTGGAATCGAAAATCCATAGCACCAAATTCAAAGGGATACAAGAAGGACCTTAAGCGGGACTAAATGAGCATGAACGTAATACAAAAGCCCTGACTGGGCTTCATGGAAGCCCTTGACACGACACTTCAGAAATTCCGAGTAGAGTCAAGGGTGTCTGGTTCTGGTCTTGTAGTCGGAATATTGCACGAAGCACATAGAAATGTGCGAGTGGAGAAAGTTTGAGAGAAGCTGTGCGCTGGTAGCCTGGCTCTTCTGACTACACTTGAGATGTGGAAGGGGAGAAAACATAAGCGGCTTAGCGTTTGTGATTGGCAATCAGAATAGAGTGAGAGGGAGTGTGCAGAGAGAAGATAGAAAGTTCTTTTGGGAAACGACCAACGAACTCGAGTCACTCAAACCCAGGAAAACCCAAGGCAAGTCGGAAGAGTATCATGTCGACTCCAATCCACTCCCAACTTCTCCCAGCCTCCAGCGTTGTCAGGGTTACCACATCACGTCTACAGATCCACTAGGACCCGCTTCATGCAAATAATATGCTAAAAGTGTGGTCAGGATTCTCGATTCCCAGAAAATTCCCAGGATCTACATGGGTGAAATCCAAAGGAAGGCTCATTGTCGATTTTGAATGTGAAAATATCTATATATTTTTTGGTTCAGATTTGCAAATATGGTATTTTATTGGATGTTCAATGAAATTTTGAAAAAATCGAAAATTCTGTTATTTAATAAGACTAACCGCGTTTTTAAATCAATTATAAAAAATAGACATACTTCAAAATTAAATCAGTGATAACGAAAATCTCATAATGTTCTGAGCTGCTGGCCGTTGGTGTCAGCATAAAGTAATCGTGTTAAACGACATACACATAGTTCAATAAATTCTGAATATAAGAAAATTTCGAATATAATCAAATGAATCAGAAATACAACCAATTCAAAATTCCAGAACAAGACACAGGAATTGAACAAAGCGCATAAATACAATGAACAGATTATGCCTAAACTATAATTGAAATTAGACCGGGACAAAATTGACCTGAACGCTAAATCTAAGCGCTTGAATAGGAAAAAATATCAATTAAATTATGATTAATCGAATGATTGCTTGATTTTTGTATTTCATAAACTACATAGAAACATACTACGAAAATTACAACCGAAACCAATTAAACGATGTGCGTTCAAGTCCAAAAACAAATCATACATCATACCGAAATTGGTTAAATTTTTGAATGATTCTGCCTAAATATAAAATCAAATTAAATATATAGAGAAGTATCATATATAAAAATATTCACTAAAGAATCCTATCATTCGGCCTTAATGCGACCACATGGATAAAAGTAACAATATTTTTGGTCAGAGTTGATCCGCCCTCGCCCTTCTGCCTAAATCAATCCTGTCACCCTATCAGCAGAAGATGATCTGAATAGGAACGTGTGTCAGGGGACTAGAGCGAAGCTGGTGATGATTTGTACTTGGTCATGCTCTCAATTCTTCTGTTTTCCATTCCGTCCTAACCGAGTTTCCATGTTTCTTCCCTATCTCTATTTTTGTAGACGAAGCAGCTTCTTTGGAAAAAGAACAAATGAAATGACAGAACCCAACCCTCCTTTGTTCTTGACTTTGGATGACAAACAAGATGATAATGGGCCAGGCAGGGAGGAGGAAGGAAAGAAAGCCTTGGGGATAAGCTTAAGGTTGAACCATCCAAAAATAAAATATCCATTTTTTTTCTATTATTCCGGAATGTTCCCGGGCTAGAGAAGATAGGAGCTACCGTAGTAACTAGTAACTGCAAATAATCTCTCAAAGACCAAGAACCATGTTGCTTCCATTCAAACAAACCGGACCAGGGGCACACACACACAACACACTGTTGAATGTTGAATGCTAGTGAAACTCCCAAGTAATTCAGTTGAAGATAAGCCAATCCTATTCTTTTCTTCCTTTTCAAAGTGTTCCAGGTGCTGTTTCTTACAGTCTTACATACAACGTAGTAGTACAAACTAGTAAAGTACTTATATTTTGATAGGAAGCCCGTGGGTGTCCCTGTTCTATACGAAATTCTAAGAAATTGTCCCCATTGATTGAACAATTTTGCCATGAAAATTCGGTGAATTTCTTAGAACTGTCAAGGATTGAATGCATTTCTAAAGATTTGACTAGTAGTAGAACTAGTTTTATAACTGTGAAATATTGTGAAAAGAAACGGTGTCGGTCGAAATGGAACTACAAGAATTTCTTTTTTAATCCTGAGAAGGGATGCTAGAAATTTTGCAATGGGTGCCGGGAATTAGAATTCGACCTCAAACAGGTGCCGAAACTGGATTGCATCCGGAATTGAATTTTCGAAATGCACCTTGAATTTGCCCGGTTCAAAGATATTGTACTGGTGCTGAAACTGAAGTGCGTTCGATTTTTATGTACATTTTTAAGTTACAATGAAGTCAAAGGAGAAAGCATAGGCATTATAAATTATACTGTGTACCGTGAACCGTGAATATTTAGCTACCAAAAATACAGTAAAATGTGTCATTAAATTCCAATGAAGGAAGTCAGCATGAGACACACTGTATATTGCCAAGCTCAGCTCCTATTACGTATAATTTAATTAAGGTGAGGCAAAGTGAGTGTATCCGACATCCCCGAAGGAGGAAGAAAAGGAGACTTAAAGCCTTTGAAAACCTAACAAGATTGGTTCTTAGGCTCGAGAATTCAAATCCTTAATGAGCCGTTTTCCTAAACAATTGTCGACTCAGGTAAACAAAACAAGATATGGCAAAATAAATGAGGCTTTTCACTCAAAAAGCCCTTTAGATACAAGGTACCAAGAACCAAAACTACGCCCCAAACCCATTTTGCCATAAACATGTCATAATCTTCCTGCTCCTTTCCACAATTACATGCATTTAGGAAACAATAGGATGGAGATGTTCTTAAACAAGGCTCAACTTTATGAAACTTTATGAAGAGTAGGAATAATCTCCATGCATGCAATTCTCAATTCCTTTTCAATTTGTCGCATACCTTCCATTACATTACGAAGTACATTACAGTCTGTTCCTCTCTGAAGATCTGTTCTGAACCTGGCAACCCACGTAATCCTTTACCATTTCCGTTCCATGCTTCTCAATAGAAAAATAACATTAGGTTTTTCCTTTCTTGAAAATTGTAGAGGAAAATTGAAATACCTTAGCCAGAGTTATTCCTTATCCCATCATGTAAGCAAAAAAGCTCACTAAATCCAATCTATTGGAGGAACACAGTAGCCGAAGACGGGACAGAAGAATCTTCTACTGAACGCTCCGCTGTGTATTCCAATAGATTGGATTTAACAAATTCCTAATCCAGGATTAACGATTGGATTGGGTCATTTCATTATGTTGTGCAGACTGTGTACAAAGCATCTTCGCTCATAAATTACTACATCGGTATGCCTTATATATTATTATGTGAACCATTTTCTGTGACAAAAACAAGTCTACTCTGTTGTCTGTTGACAAATGTCAATTCTGTGAATGACGAATGACGAACATACCTAATATCGTTCGTCAACGGCGGCACGGCAATTTCAAGACACGGCATGATAAACACGTTACGCCCGAGTAATTCAAATATAAATGACATAAGTATTCGCAGCTCGCAGCAAGAACAGTTACATTCCTTGGAGTATTTGTATCATGCGGAATGGAATTGGACGCTAAACCAGTGGCTTTGTGCTTTTGCGTTCTAAGTTTAACAAATGTGAAATAATAGAAAAAGGATATAGATGACAAATCACGAAATAAATTCCAATATTTAATTTTTTATGAAAAGGTTAACATATTCTTTAGTTACGAATGTATCTTGGATAGTTTTTGAACAAACAGATATCCAAAAATCTAGAAATCAAAACATTCTCCATTTGAGTAGTCTCCAGAACTCGTAGCCACCCCTTATGTATATTTATGGACATAGTTTCAAAATCCAAATTTGTTGCTATAATTTTTGCATCCAATTTGCTCCAAACGATCATTTTGGGTCACGATTTTAATATAATTCTGAAAAACCTGTGTCTATTAAACGGAGACGAATTCTTCTTTCGTAGAGGCCTTAATATAAAAAAACACTTTAACCAAAAATTAAGCAAAATTCTGTGTTTCTACACAGATTAGCAATAAAAATTTAACAAATTCTATCAATATGCAATAATTAAAAAAAAACAATATGCAACTATGCAATCCTAGTAAAAATATAGATAGCAGATAGCTGCCAAAACCTCGTAGCAAGTAGGCCTGTACTGTACTGTACTATCCAAAAGTGAGAATATAGTACGTGATAAATAACTAGAGTCACTCTGTCCCCTCTACCCTTTCATTTCATCTTCATCTCATTTCTCTTTTTCAAGAAAAGTTCCATAGAGCCAAGCCAGAGACCAAAGCTAAAAAAGTCACAGGAGTCTGAAGCAGAGAGAGAGAGAGAGGAGAGAGAATTTAAGCGGATTAAAGTCATCATGCATTGCTGAGTAATGTTCTGTTCTACAGTCACAGACCATTCCAAAGTCATTGTTCGATTTTTATTTTTTGAAAAATGTACAGACAGGAATAGGGAATAGGAAGCAAGCTACAGAGAGTCAATGCCTGGCTCTCCAAGATACCGACGCATTAATTGTTTGACCCCAGCCATACGAGTCCACGGTCATACATCAGTCCAACCCGAAACGGAGCTATAAGTGTCCAGCAAAGCGTCATGGAGATGGGTGTTAGCTCTTAGTCCGTTTTGGATGATTCACCGTCAATTTTACTTCGAACCATTACCATTAAACATTATCGACATTAAAAAACTGCAAAAAACCGCAGAATTTGAAAACCCGCAGGTAGCCGCGAACATATATTAAAAACTTAGAAAATACAGCATTTTTAGAGGTAAATTTAGGCCAATATTTTAGTGTTCGCCGTTTTTAATTTGTTATTTTTAATTCGCTGTAATTATTTCGCGGTTTTAATTTCGACTTTTTTATTTCGCGGTTTTTAATTCAGTGTTTTTATTTCGCGGTTTTAATTCACAGTTTTTCATTCGAGTCTTATATATTGCGGCTACTTTAAGGAACAACTACAATTCCAAATGCTGATGCATTTTAAAATTTCGACCAAACCTTGAAAAATCGAAAACTAAAAAAAAACTTTTTTTTAGTCCAAAATTCAAAAAAATCTTAAAGCGCGTTAACCAAAAAGCGGCGAATTGACGACTAACTGTTACAATGGACCAAAGGAAACGAGCTTTAATATCACACGAGCAGACGTATTATTAGGTTAACTGGAGGTCATGGGGGTGACGGGACAACGGCACCATTACTTTCGCTCCGCAGTCTCCAAACTCATGATTCTATTACGTAAAGCCTGTTTTATTTCTATCCATTTATCTCTCACTTAATCCAAGGAAATAATGGGGATTGCAAAGGGAAAACCTAAACAATCCCTTTAGTAACACTATCAATTAGAGGATCAACGTAACCAGATATACATACTGCTACAAATTAAGTGCATATGCTATGGTTCCTCGTGAACGCGTGCATGTGAGAACTGAGAAAAAAAAAGTGCATCTTACCATCAAGTGACAGCATTCGTCGTAGTTCTTCATTCAACTGTTCAAACTTTCGTTCCAAGTCTTCTTCTTTTTCTCTGAAAGATAAAAATTGGGGAAAAAATAAAATATAGATTCGATGGACATGTCAGTGGAGAAATTCAGAAATGCTCAATCCATGCAAACCATTCGATTTTTATAGCCTACCTACGAGAACAGTTAAAAGGCGTTCGACAAAGTTCCAGACGAAACCATTCGCCTGTACCTTGTAATACCATCTGGTGAGCAAGAACGCAAACAAAAAACAGAACTGAAGATAGGGAATGAGAATTTGCGTAACGGACACCGGGTTTAAGCTGTAAACACATGCATCAGATCTACTAAACCATTAAATGAACACAGCGCTCCAGATTAGATTTTAGAATTCTGAAGCAATAAGCTTCCTGATTTAAATGCTAGGCGAAAATTTGCATAAATTGCATTTTCGATCGAAATATAGCCCGAGATTGATATGATATTTCAATGATAAAAAAAACTTCCCATTGCTATGCCATAAGCTAAAAAAAGAAAATTCGGATATTTCTTCAATTTATTTAAAACGCATAAATCTACCACCATATGTCCATTTTAAGGCCTATGCCATATTAAGGTCTTTGTCTTAAATTCAAGAGCATTTCTAGCATGTTTTATGGCATGTTTTAGAGGTACTACTCGAGGTCCATTTGTGGGTTGTCGACATGCACTCCAGGCCTCAGCCTCAGCTTGAGAAAGGGAAAGAAGTAGGTGTCAAGAATATGACGAGGACTGCCAGTTTAGATCTCAACACATTTCCCATGACATGTTGACAGGGAGAGGCGCTGAGACTAAAGACCGTTGTTGTTCAGAGAGAGCTGACAAAAAATGTGTGTCCCACTAAATAGGCCTCTCACCTACAACTGCCTACAACAGTCCCTTTATGGACTTGTCCGGACCTATTCACATGTCCACCTTCAAAAACCTCAAAAAATTCAATTTCACCTTTTTTCCCTTCATTCCACTTCATCTCACACGACGAAGACCGGATCTGACATGCCGCCCTTCTTGTCCAAGCCGAATTTCACTAAAATAACTTACGTTTATTGTAGCGAAGCGACGCCCTCGCCGAAATGCACTGAAACTATATCTACCAATCAATTTGCCTTTCATAATGTTTCAGGGAATTCTCGCAATATCATCGAATTTCCGAAATCTACATATTGGATCAGTTCAGTACTCCTACATAGATTAAATCTAGCCAACCCTCCAAAATTCCTCATAGGCTTAACGAACGAAACCGAAACTGCATTGAAATGCTACCCTAACAATACCAATTCGGCTCACACCTGGCTTTACCTGAACATTACTGCCTACTGTGCTACGAGTGGTCTTCCAATTGCCTAAATGTATCAACTTCAAAGAGGCTGAGAATAGTGAATCGAGGGCGGGTGCCTAAGAGGAGAATGACACACCAGAACTCGGACAGCATGGAGTAGAAATGAGTGACAGGAAACTTGTGAACAATGAAGGAAATAGAACAACCCAAGTAGTTATTGATACAAATTTTTCGACAGAGAACTAAACTAAGCCAAAGGAGCTAATCCTGACAAATACACAATTTAATCAAGCCACTCCTGGCTTCAGAAACAACAAAGTACGTATATCTGACCAGTACAGAATTGCTTCCGCCTTACGACCTCCGCCGCCTCAGGAATTGGAGAGACGAGACATGAAGGAGCCAATGTTGCTGAGCTCAGCAGGAAGGCAGGGTCTGACACTCCTATTTAAAGACAGGCTGCTAGGGATTCCAAAAGGCCTTAATTGGCTCGAACCCGTCAATCAAAATCTCGGAGTTCACTTCTCGGCCGAACCTGCAGCTGATATTTATCTAGAAACTCAAACCTTCAACTTTCCATAATACCATTCTCAAACTTCAAAGTCCCGGACAACGGAAAGTGGATTAAAAATTTGGAAACTTATTCTAACGTAATTTAAAAGAGCTCATCATCCAAATAAACTTATTTTTGGTTTTGAAGAGTTAAGCACTGCTGTGCTGAGGACGTCTCACTTTGACTTGAAGATGACTTTTCTCAAGTAGTCGTTCTAGCTTGAAGTTGAAGCCTAAGCTAGTGGAAGAATCTAAATGACTTCACTCTGGAGTTCATCTAATGGAAAAACTATGGCTGGGTAGGCTTAAGTCAAACCGTGAGATTCCAGGACTGACAGTTGGTTTGGTACATTGAAGAAAAGCTTATTTTCCAAAGTTTTACTCTCGACTTCTCAAAGTTTTAATACTAATGGCACTATTCGGCTTCACCTTACTACAAAATCAGAAATCATGAATCTTTTCAACCAAACTGATTAGGCCAAGTCATGTGGTTTTCATTAGTTTGCTGGCTATTTCTAGTAAATTGCAGATTTGACGACTGAAAAATACCATTATTCTTCGTCTAGGCGCTGGAAATCGTATTTATCCGAAGCGGTAGATATCCCTCGCTCGATTGCAGGGGTAACAGGAAAATCAAATTCGAGAAAACATGGGGTTGTTCGTTGTTCAGGCGTTTATATATACGAGCCATACCAGTAAAATTACTTATTGGCGGTTGAAACAAAACACAAATGTTAAATCTCCTTTATAATTGCCGATGCCGATAGATATTCTCGGGTACTTCAGCCCAGCACCGTTTCAAATACCCAACCCGTTGCCAGTTTCTAACGTCTTTTGTATTCCTCAATTGAGCAATTTCCCTTGTATAGTTTTGAAACGAATACTGTCATTTTGAATCATTTTTTAAGAAAAGAAGATTCAATTGTAAAGTTGCACTAAATAACAAAACGCAAGATCCCAATATTGTATAGGTGCGCATTCTCATTATCTAACCTCCCACATTTAGGACTTTATTGGCCAGTTTATAACTTTAAAAGTTCGATTTTAGTATAAAAAATTTATACTTATTATCCAGTTGCAGAGTGATCAGTATTATAGTTATTCCATTGAAGATAGATGAATTTACTTGTATTTGACCAAGACTACTGGTATGTAAGAATTAAGTCTAAAAATAGGTACAAAACCCGACTAAGACTAATTGCATTCAATTCTGACTGAGTGCCTGAGTAGATGACGGCAACTTGGTTTCAACATTATGACAGGCTTTCTATCCTGACCACATTGTGTTGAGAAAGAAAGAGAACCACTTGAACCCGCCACCCCAAAGAATTTTCTAGTTCAATTCATTCATCCTTTCCCAATTCCGAACCCTGTATCAATTTAGCTACACTCTTCCCATTACATTACTCACTCTCGGTCATCTTCACTCACTCCATTCTGGAGAGGGACCAAGAAATAATGGGAAATAAAACTGTAATATGGCCCACGGAATAATTGAAAAAAGGGCTTGAATGAGGTATCAAAGACGTGTGTTGGTCTCCCAATGAACTGGAATGAGAATGAGCAGTACTTGAAGGGTCAGGTATGAGGCACTTCATAATTCCACATTTCCATTTCCCTTACTCATTCATGTAAAACCGTCTTTTATGGGTTGATGGATCAGAATATTGAGAAGAATGCCGATTAAACTATTCTCCCAAGATTGAGCTCAACGGTTTCACAGAAAGAAATATATTTCTAGCGTGAGGCTTAACTCTGGACCATGACAGACTCACATTCAGAAGAATGAATATGGAACAAGTTTTTCTCTTTCATAATAACATGTTTTTCGTTTTAAAGCTTGTAACATGTAACCCTTCTCAGAAATTCTCCTATTACAAATCCAGTCAAAAATTCTTAATCCGGGTGAGGTACAAAAACGATAAAAAATGTGTTCAAGAATGGAGAAAATTCTATCCGAACCTGGACAAAGCAGCTCAATATCTTCGAAGGTCATCTCACCTCACATCTCTCTATAGTGGGACAGCCAGGTTCTAAAACCCTACCTCATGCATCCTGAACCATTTTGAATGGGTAAAAATTCTTAAGTAATTTAATTTAAATCAACACGAACAAATTACAGTCAGAAAATACCGAGAGATCAATCGTAAGTCGTAACAATATTCCAATTCCATTTGCTATGAATGAAGCGTTTTTACTTTGTATTGACAGCCCATTACGATTAAAATCTTATCTTTGCATTATTGTCTGTTTCTAATAAATAGTCTGACACTAATCTTGTACCCTGTGCCCAATTTGATAAATGATTGGCATACGCCTCGAAACCGGATAAAAAAGTCGAACCCATTCAGTATTATTGTAGCTTGTAGCGCATTTTTCTTTTAACACGTGGTATCGTATCAGCCTCAATATAATAATAGCCAGGGAGCAATATTTCGCCGACTTTACGGGCAATAAAATATAATAGTTTAATATATTGTGGGGCTACTCTCAAATTGGATTGATAAATCTTGGCTGGATCGCATTTTCAATTTTCGAGGGAAATTTGTTTTGTAAATGAATATTACTTTGTCTACTTACAAGATGTTCAACTGCATCTGACGACGAATAAGTGCATTTTTCTTATTCACTAGGGTGAACCACTGGGACATCAGAGAGTCTTCCTCTTCCGGTTGTTCACCTGTGATAAGGTAGGCGTAAACATGAGCTCATAACTTTAAGTATATTTCCGTTTATAAATTCCTTGAAAATATTTGTCTAGCAATAATACCAGATTTCATGATGGGACGAAGACGCTTTTCCAACTCCCTGGCTTGGTGGTCAATTTGATCTTGTTCACGTTCCAATGCAGTTAGCTCGTTTTGAATGTAAGAATTGGTTCTTCGCACAACCTATTTTTTTAAACAGTGTTTAAGATCAAGCTTTACTTCGATTTTTGATTTTTGATT